>DWTO01000808.1:0-18785 GCA_018244755.1 Jemadia pseudognetus | reverse complement strand
CACGACCACCATTCCAGATCTCTGACATGGAGGAGCGGCGCGCATATTGACACCGCGTCCCCGTGGCCTCCCCCCGGCGGCTGGCGCTGCTGGTGGTGCGCGGCGCGCGGCGAGGGGCGAGGGGCGGACCAATGAATTGACACTGGTGTATCTGACGAAGATATTGGCTGTCGTCGGTTACAAATCGGATCTTACGAGTGTTAAGGATAAAGTGTTACTTCGAGTGTATTTAACTAGAGCTAAGTGCGGTCGGTGTTCTCGTTTCCTATCCTGCGACGAGCGCTGGGGACTCGTTTTTCTGACGTTCGAAATGTCAAGTTGACAGTTTTATTTCTTTTTTTTCTGTGTTGCGATAGCCGAGATTTTGCTGTCGGTCAGCCTCGAAAGCTTCCGAACTGTGTTTTTTTACAGAGTACGTATTTGAGTTTTAAAGAATTACTCTTGGTTTCTTTTTGAGGTTATTGCTGTATGAAATAATGGTTGTAAAAGATTCGCGATTGTATCATTTTTTACTTAAGAGTGAGCTATGTATATTTAGATAGATATGAATGCAATATAAGTTTTATATGGTGTTCGTTGTCGCCCCACGGAAGCGCTGGAGGCTGATCACGCGTCCTTTATGATCTACCAAGTGCAATGTACGGAAGAGTTATAATTTATTAAGTTTATATGTAGACTTAGATTGCTTTGTTCGTCAATAAATAAGTGAATCGTACACGTACGCTATTACAATTAAAATGTTAAGATGTTCATATACAATATATACGGAGTTGGAAATATATAGGGCGAGCACACAACAGTAAAGCAACATTTATTTTTAATTTTAAACCTTAACGGTTTGATTTTTTTTTAAATATTAAACACGATTGCGTTATAAATCTCAGAAATCACTAGCTTAAATGCATTTAAAAACGGTTTTCTTTTCCTTCATTCGAGAAACAGATTAGGTACAGTCCAGTTTTGGCAATCGCCTCATTGGGGTATGGCGTCAATGATGCTCTCAATAAGTACAATGAAACGTTGCAATGAGTTAAGTCTATACTTTTATTGCGGACGGGCATACAATGATTATTAATTTAACTGTTAACAAATGACAAGAACCGTATGATGGTTAAAAATATCTACTTACACATATATCTAAATAGACGTAAAATTTAATTAGATTTTGTATTTATTTTCCAGTCAGTGATTATAATACATTATTATTATGATTGCAGTGTCATTTGCACAATATTGTCTCAAGGTGTCAATGGCTTTCGATAATGTGGACCTTAAATCTGTGGGTGGGAGTGGGAGATGCCTTCGCGTGTCAGCGGCCTTATCTGCCCAATAATGACAATGTACAAATACTCTCATTTAATAATAAACATCACACTATTATGGCATAACCGAATGCCCTTGTAATCGGAGTCGCATCTATTGTATTCACATTAAGCGTACATCTGTCAAACTCTTTTGTACAAATTCAAATTGTCATTGAAAGTATAATAAGCTTTGCAATAAATAAATTTATTTATATTCATAAAACCTTGTTTGTGGCCTTTGTTGTACATCCAGAGCAATTCAATTTTTATCAAATCAAATTATTTATTTGTCTTAAGTATTTATTTTATTTAATTATTCTCCAACCAATGATTGACTAATTGATAAAACCTTGTTACTCGTTTGTTGACAATTCAATACAGAGTACATTTTTTCCAAAACTTCGGCTGGCCCACACCTCGCGGTACTAACTTGACTCAGTGCATAATAAGTCAACATCTTTATCGCCGTTAATTCGGTAATACAGGTGTACCACTAGCATATGTATTAGCTGATTAATAATACAGCACATCCCATAGTTTCAAAGCGCTAACTGTATCAAATTGGAGCGATTTTATTACCCATTGCGGTCACTCACTCACTGACTGACCACGATGTGTATGCAATATATTTTCACAAATTCATACACTTCTTATACGACCTATATTGAAATAGCTATAATGCGTGAAAACCCCAGCCGTAACATCGCCCTTTTTCTATCAATGTGATTGTGAATTAGTAATGGACAATTATATGCTGTCCATGTATTGGATGTAATATCAGAAATGCTTGAAATGTTATCTCTACAATTTATATACGTTTACAGGTTTGTTCGCATTAGTGGGACGTGAAATATGGAATTATAATCAATGTACAGGCGCGTCTAGTGTTTATTGTTGGGTTGGTATTATAAAAAAGGATGTATAGATAAATTCTAATTTCCTTCTCCAACCGGTTATCGAAGGTAGATTTAATTTACCAGTACGTATCTACGTAGTTAAAAATAAACGAATTATCGGAGTACAATTTTTGAAAATTACCCATTTACTCTCCCGGGCCCGACGCCCGATGTAGGTAAATTTACATCAATCTTATATTATCGTAAATGTTACATAAATTATAATCTTCTTCAAACTAATTATATCGTTCCACCTTGCGTGTGTAGTGAATTCTTTCGAATGTTAAAATTGATGATAATAAAAATATATTACTATATGTAGTAATTATAATAATAATGATGATAAATACTTGTATACATAATTATTAAAGTGATTACTGTGTCTCTTTAGATAGCTATTTCGAAAAACCTATAGCCCAGTTACCCTGAATCGTGTGCGTGTTCTCAGTATATCCGTAGCGACTTTGGTATGTGTGTAGAAAGTTGTATAGATTTCTATATATTTGTATTAGCGTGCCTCTACTGGATATATTATCATGTAATTCTCGACCATTCTTGTCCGAAACAAGACATAATATATTTCATTTATGTAGCTGTTCTACACGTGTATGTGATAGTTGAATAAAAAGAATATTAATAATATTTGTATGGAAGCATTTATAGAGAATGTAATGAGCGCCATCTATCCGCCGTCTGGAAACAATTGGACGCTGTCATCTACGTTCGATTGCTATAATCGATATCTCGATGCAAAAATGCGATTAGTGCGTTGGTATGCTCAATGTTCTGTATTTTTAAGTCTTATTCATTTTAAAATAAGTGCGTTTCATTTGCACTTTGATTTGTTTTTCGAATCTGATTCTGTTTTGAAATAATATTAAAAATTGTCGTACATAGATTGTTTCTAGTAATAAAAACAACGTATATACTGATAATGGAAATATTAATAACTTTTTGTTGAATGCATGGAATTTAATTAAATTGATTCATATATTATTATTGATGTATCGCCTCTTTTAATGGTATCGATATTAAAATCGTTGTGCTCAAAGCTAACTACACAGACGATTTATAAAAATGACGTAAAATTGCCGCACGGCGAATACAATGAGACACTGATAATAATGATCAAATTGGTTCTAACACTGCACTAGTGTTGACTTGCGATACGTTGGAAATTTAATACTGTTTTGTTGCTGTTGTAATTTTTGTAAAAAAATAATTGTAAGGAATTAATTTTTCTCTATAAAATCTTTTTATTTATTGTACAGCAAAATGAATTATACAGTCGCGGCAATATGTAAGGGTGACATGTGACATTGGACATGTGTCATTGGAAAGTCACATGCGACGTGCGCATGTCGTTGCGATAACGAAGTGTATCGTTATGTTGAAACGCTTGTAATTATGTACGATTTTAGCTTAAGACTTTTGCTGTAGTTTTCGTGAAATGATTGTTTTAAATAATCTTTGAGGAAGAGGAAAACATCTCTCATTTGTGTTTATAACCGATCGCGTGCACGCTCCGTTGGAATGAATTCAGTGAATATCATCATCATCGTTCTCATCATCATCATCATCTTCATTATCGTTACCACAATCTTGATTAATCCTTTTGTCGTTCCACTATTGGACATTGGTCACATCTCAGAATGATAATAATTAAGGCCAAAGGCAATGAAGTTAAGTACTATATGTATATCAATTGTGTGTGCGTGTGAAATATAAAGTCACTTTGTGATATTATCTTGTAAAATGACTGTTAGCAATTAATGGTGGAAATAGTAACGAAAAAATCAAATTATTGAAAAGGAAAAATGGAATTTTTAGACATATGATAACTGAAATAATAATAATAATAATATGTTACATTGCAATATTGTTTGTAGATTTACTTTGTATTGGGTCAGAGTGACTCAACAATTCATTTAGAACATCTATACACGACCAATGTCTTGTTTTTGATAATTCAGTATGTATGTATATATATTATCTTTATAAATTATGTGTAAAAAAGTTTCACTTTAAAAGCGACAAAGGCGATGAGAATTCCATTGCAGTCATTGAAAACTCTTCGTCACTAATGTTATGTATGTATACAACTTGGCGTGCACACGAATCGAAAGTTATGAACCTAATGCTTTTAAATTAGTACGCTAACCCACACACAGACACATACATGGTGAGAACAAATGTCAAGCTTTGCTCATACGGTATACGGGTAATTCACACTCGAGAGAGAATTTTCATGTGGTAACAATACAATAAAAAAGTATAACAAATTTAAGTGAATGTATGATATATTTAAGTAATATATTTAACAGTTAAATTTCTCTTACCTGCGTCTGTGTTTACCGGATGTTAATGTTTGTTCTGACACTTGTCAATGTTTGTGTGTGTGTGTGTGTGTTAGAAGTTAGTGCGTCAAGTGTCACGTCCGTGACGTCACAGTTTCGAGGTTTCGGCGAGACGGCAGAACTATCTACGCCTTGTGATCTAGCTTAGTAGAATATCATTAATATGTTAACTGTCCTCGGTTAAGGTATGTTTATATATACATATGTGTATATACATATACTAGCAATATATGTAATAAAAATGAAAGAAAAAAAAGTGAATACAATAAAATGATACAATTGAAATTGTAAACTAATTGTAATTTTAACGCTACGTTTATTATTATACTTACATACATACATATATTATGTTATACAGAATATTATTATTAGACATAATTAGTTAGCGTAAAGATTGCGGATGTGCACCGTAGTATATTATCTTAATCCTAGCATTTAATTAAAACATATTTGTGAACTATTCTTTAGTGAGAGGCTTTAGTTATGTGTGTGTGCGTGCTTCCATCGCGGCGTGCGTGTGAGTGGATGCGTTGTTCCGGAACATTCGAATTCGACTCGCCGTCGGCTGAGACTAGTGGAGTCGTATATTTTTTTGCGAATAATTTATTTGTGCGTTTATACTATATTATATTTCAATGGGTATAACGATTTGCGATTTTTAATGGTGCATGTTGCGTCTTTCAATTTTTGTCCTTTTCCAACTCGGCTGGTCCATGAAATGCATTCTCATTAGAGTGATTTAAAATATCAATCAATTTCTAATGCTGGTACTCCTTGTTGGCATACAGATCATGCCAAATCCTGTCTCCAATAGACGGTCCATATTTTTGGACGCAATCCAGTTCTTACCCTAACCGTGGTAAAATTTAACCTCCGAGTTAGGAATGTATGCATAATGTGGGATGAAACGGGATAAAAATATGTTCATTCGGGTCCATGTATTTAGTCACAGCTGATGTGATCATTACAGATGAAAAGCAAGCCTATTACTTAATTTCTAACAAGGGAAACACTGCTTGTGCGTATATTTGGAAAGTATTATATCGAAAATATTGTTTTTCCTAGAAGAAAACTTTAGATTTTATCTCAGAAATTTGATTAGCTACTAAATAATGTTCTGTTGTAGATGAACGATCATACGCACTATATTATAATCCATAGTAATGTGTCGGTGCAGTAATTGCAAGTGGTCAACAGTCATGCTGGTATCGTATAGGACTCAAGTTGTCCCTGATATCCTTTACAGGAGGTATGCACATTCAGCCATCCTATCCGATCCCCCAATTATCACTCCGGTGGTATAATTGGGATTGGGAACAGTTTAGCAATAGAATTATACGTAGCAGTGGTGGTTCCCGCGTTGAAATTGCAAGGTCCTGAGTGGTTGTTAAATGCTTTAAATCGTTTGCTCAAAACGAAAGCAGCGAGAGAACACATTGTGTATTTGATTTACGACTTCTAACTATAACAATGGTCGATGGCCGTCTCGAGTCCGCGTGACGACATAACTTGTTTAAATATTATATTATATTAATAATAATATAACGCATTTAAAATGCTACATAGGTATCTTGTGTGTCGGCCGATCCGGTCACTCGGGCCCCGCTCAATCTCACTTGTATAAAGTATAAGGATTTAATGAATGTTGTGTGCGTCTTTATGTACGGGTAGTGTTTGTGTGCGATGCGTGGGGGGTGCGGGAGGTGCGCGGGGACTGAGCGGGGTCGCCGCCGGGCGACGAATGTGTGTAGTTTGCGCCGTATAAAAGTATGTATAATGTTGTTGTGTATATTTCAGTTGTATACCCCCACAGTGAATAGCTCGGACCGCCGACGACTCCCCGCGGGCGGTACGGTTGTGTCCGGATCATTATTGACAAATTTTAAGAAATAAATAAACGTATTTTATCTCCTCTCGTGTTTTGTATCATTTGATCCCCTGGGGTCAGTCCTTTACTCGTGGGGGTTATCTGTACCGGATGGTAGCGAAATAATAACTCTTAGGCATAGGGCTGGGGCATGTATTCTTTCTCCGTCCCGTCATGTACCGTAACTTTTGTGCATCGGTTACGTCATCAGCATCATCAGCCTGGCAGTTCATTACTGGACATTAGATCTCTTCAAACGAGCACCATCAATGTACCCACTGTAGCAAATAAATATTACACTCCATAATCCTGCCTTAATTCTAGCTTGACATTTGCTCTGATAGTTTTATACCCTAGGTCCTAGTTGAACTGAGCTGTTGATCTATTATTTGTTATATTAGTTGCTCATCTGGTAAATGTGGGTTGATTTTTACGCAGGATAAATATATGCGTGCTGAGCACGATTATTATATAAATCGGTATATGTTTCTGGATATTTGTAGTTATATATGTAGTTCAAAAGGTATGTTATCACTGCTCACGGTTTGTCTTGTTTGTGGTTAAACAGCCATAATATGTAGGTTGTCTCAAGGTAACTATTATTACTGATGGACAATATAGGTAGGTACTGCTGGGCAGGACTTTTCCACAGACGTGTCGACCTAAATGTGGTTTTATATAATTAGTTAAAGGAAAAAGTAACTAAGTAACTGGAATTACGAATGTAACAAAAGACAAGTTATATAATAAAAGCAGTAATAACTTAATCCCAATTCTATAGGCCTTCTATGTGTTACTGAACAAGAGGATAATTTGCAAGCCGTTAATATGCTATATTTACCGTGACACAAATGTTTTCATTTAAAATGGCGAGCTCTTGTTTTTTATACACAACATTCCTTGTATATAGGTACCATTATAATGACAAGCGGGTGCTATTGATAACCAGTCTGAATTAAATATTCGAGACAGCTATCCGATCGTTCGTGAGTTTCGCTGCGATGGCGCCCGTTAATTCTTTTGTACTAAATTTGTCGGTCATGGACGACGTTAAAGATTTCGTCGGTCAGGTTAAAGCGAAGGGAAAAAAAGTTTCTGAAGTGTGGACCTCCGCCACTAGCGGCCACTCGTGCTCAAGATTGAAGAATCCCGATGCTGTTCTCTCGGTTCCGGGAAGAATTACATGGAATGGGTATCCTTGTGAGACTCATACTATACTTTTCGAAGGTTACTTGCTCAATGTTCATAGAATACCGCATTCCAAAAACGGTGACGTAACTTCGAAGACCGTTCTTTTACAACATGGCCTGTTCGGCAGTTCCTCTGATTGGATTCTC
Organism: Jemadia pseudognetus; assembly: GCA_018244755.1. Lineage (NCBI taxonomy): Eukaryota > Metazoa > Arthropoda > Insecta > Lepidoptera > Hesperiidae > Jemadia > Jemadia pseudognetus. The sequence goes on along the minus strand of DWTO01000808.1, from coordinate 11,024 downwards.
AACGGGCCGGAGAAAGCTTTAGCATACGTTCTGTCTGATGCTGGCTACGACGTGTGGATGTCCAACGTGAGAGGAAATCGCTATTCAAGAGAGCATGTCTCGTTGAAAACTGATTCTAAAGCGTATTGGAACTTTTCTTGGCACGAAGCAGCGATCAATGATCTTCCTACCGTTATCGATTATATAATGAAGGTCAAAGGGGAAGGAACGAAGATTACCTATATGGGGCATTCCATGGGAACTACCATGCTTTTCGTAATGTTGTCTCTCAAGCCGGAGTACAATAATATTTTGGCGGCAGGATTTGCACTTGCTCCTGTGGCATTTTTCACTGATGTAATATCTCCCCTTAAACCCGTAGCGCCTTTGGTTCGCAAGATCGCTCATATGGAGATGTTGTGTGGATCACACGAGTTCATCCCGAAGAAGTCTGCCTTAGGGCGATTAATGAATATTAAAGATGTTAACGAAATTGACGCGTGCGTTTGCAAGAACATTGCGTTTTACGTTTGTGGTGCAAACGAAAAACAGTTTAATGAGAAGTTGTTGCCGATGTTCCTGGCGAATTTAGGTACGGGAACATCTTGGAAGACGTTGGAACACTACGCGCAAGAGGTAGTATCCGGTGGAAAGTTCCGCCAATTCGATTACGGATCTAACAATAAGAAGATGTACGGTTCCGACACGCCACCGGAATACGATTTGAGCAAAATAACATTACCATTAACCTTGTTTTGGGCGAACAATGATTTGCTGTGCAGCGAAAACGATGTGAAATTGTTAAGCAATAAGCTGCCTAACAAACCGGAAATGTATTTGGTTCCAGATCCAGATTTTAATCATTTGGATTACATCTGGTCTATTGATGCAAATACGCTTTTGAACAATAAGATATTGGAATTTTTAAAAAAAGTTTACTAATTCGGTCATGGAGAAATAGAACGAAGTTGCCTAAAGTTTATTGTTTTATGAATACTTCTGTCCACTCCACAACGTTACAAGTAGTAGGATGTAATAAAATTATTATCTTTATTATTATTCTATTATATTATTATTCCATTATTCTATCTCTTTATTATTATTTACATTATTATCGTAATAGATTTATCAATAAAGGCATAGATATTGCGACAGCCTTCATATAATAAAACATTGAAATAATAATCAGTGACCACATATAAACTCCAGTTAGATATTACGTAAGATGTTTTTTATTTACATCTGACTTTTATCAACTATTAAATGGCCTCGTGGTTCATTGATTACTGATTATATATGTATATTAGGCCAAAGGTTGTGGGGGCTCCCCATATTACCAATCCCCCAGGAGAAAAAAATATTTGCGATGAGCAATAATTTTTGTATCCGGGTGTAAAATTACGTACATAATAATGTATTTATACAATCGTACCTAAACATTTATGTGTATTCAGTCTGGTTGTCATAATACAGGTTCCCTGTCTAAATTTGCTTGTTCCAAGGTGTTTATTATTATTAATTAAATGAATGCTGTTGTATTGTGTTTATGTAGCAATTAAATTAAATATTAAATGATTTTGTCTATTTTGTCTTTATTTCTTGCAGTATCACACAGTAGATGAAACATCACCCTTGTAATCCTCGAAAGTTGTGGGTGAGGTAATACACGTTTCATCCGTTACCTACATTTTACGTCTCACTATGGAATAAGTGGTGAGTTTATTGCCATACATCGGGCACATATCCAGACTCCGAGCCACTACTATAAAATCTAAGTTAGACAATTCAATAGTGCCCGATCCGGGATTTGAACACAGGATCTCTCAATCGGCAGTCGTGCTCGCAACCAACACTACCAACGAGGCAGACGAACCTGTGACTACCTAAGTTATTTAAACCTAAAAACCTTTTTTCCCCATTATACTTACGTATAGGTACTAAAAAAACTTAAAATTTGAACATGTCATTAGCATCTGCATCAACTCGTCGTAAAACGAATTAAGCTATTGGAACGAATTCCGCAATTGTTCGTTTCTCACGCACTAGTTTCTTCAAATAAAAATAAACAATAAACACGTGGTAAATTAGGAAAAACATGAATGGAAAACATCATTCCGCACGGAGTGTATACGAGTATATTGTTGTGTTTGATTGTATGAGTGTGTAACATATGCATATTATACCTACGAGTATATCAGTCTGAGGTCGCACGGTATTGTGTGCCAAGTTGTGAACTATTTTCGTCACTGCAGACGTCGATAGTTCAATTATTGTTATTTATCGTCGGCTGTCTATATATAAATTGACTCACTTGAACGGGGTTTTACCGCTAATCTATTTTAATGTCTTTTTTATATAATTTTCATATCTTCACGCCAGTTCCCATACGAAGTAGGCTGAGAGTACCGAGTGCCAAATATCTCCATACAAGCAGACCTGCCGCGCCGCTTCTAAATTCATCTCTCTCTTCATACATGCGCGCCGGTTTTGGAGACTTCTAATTTCCCCATAAATCAATATCTGGCCTATCTGATCAAGATAGGTGAGTTTAGGCCTCCCTCGGCACCTGCATTCATCAACATTCGCACTTTATCGCATTCTGCTATTTTTTTTGTATAATGTATCCCATTCTTTACTATTTATTTCCTGTTTCCTTTGTTGTTGCTTTCTGTGATGAGTTTTTCTATAAACTATTTTTTTAGATGTTAATAAATGCCCATTTATACATTTAAATAGCTTGTTATAATTTGAACAGATAACTGAGCATATATGAACCATTTTAACACAATCCCAATACAATGAATTCTTTGTACGAATATACTCGTACATTCGATTCTCGATCTCGATATTTGGGTTCGGACACACGGTAGGTACCTACAGACCACAATTTTACTATTACTTACCATCAAATGGCCAATTTATTTATTTTACAATCAAACAGTAAAAACACATCATGAAATAGAATCGAAATACAATTATAATTTTAAATATATCTATATTTTATTCATATACGTACCTATTAGGCGCAAAATATATACAAATATTTAAATAATGGGTGGAAAGTTTATGTTCTCAATAATTCACCAAATGATTGTGGTTAGACTATTCCGCCTATGTTCGCAATAAACTATTTTAAGCTGTTATGAATCACGCTCCTATTTGCGGCGTCTTGTACAAGTGAACCGTACTACCAACATAGCGAAGATGTGATTTAATTAAAACGCCAACATTATGTAAATGTATGGGTTGAACTCGAGTTGGGATACAGTGTTGTTATTGAATGTGAGGTTTTAATTAATATATTGATGACTCATACAATTCTATGCAAGTGTGCATGTGATACGGGACGTAAAGCTAGAACTGTTAAAGGTGCAACGGATAGAAATTTTCTTTTTACCGTTAATGTCATACGTCAACAATTCGTTATCGTATATCGTCAGATTTGTTATCACGGAACGTGTGCATTTTGTTGTGACACATATTGATATGATGAACCGAGCGTTGTTTAAGAAGAAAATTCCTTGTACTTCGAAACCCGGGTGGAATTATCAAACGCATGACTTTAATAAACAATAACAATTTTTTCCACGTCATTTGAAAGATTATGCGCGACTGGTACACGAATTATCTCTGCATGACGTTTTCAGATGACCCCGGGTTGAGTACAAATACAATAATACAGCATGCGAGCGCGTCGAGGCCAGTCTAGATTAAATATTCCGTGCTATGAACGTATTATTAGTCATTCTTGCCACGATCGCCGCCGCTCGGTCGGTCGAGCCGAACTGGTCTTTCATGGAGGAAATTAAGGATAAACCTTTAATCAATTTTTTTAAGAACCAATCGGAAAATGTAAAAGCATTTTTCGAAGAACAAAAGAGTCGAATGGAGAAGGCAATCAATTCTAGCTACGATGAAGCGGTGAAAATGACGGAGACAGTCAACACCTACTTCGATAACCAACATAAGAAAATCGTCGCTGACGTCAATAATTACGTGGATCAAGTCAAGCAAAGTGGTAGGAAAGTGGCTGATTCGTGGTCCTTCATACCCAGTGATGACTCAGCGTCGCGAATGGACAATCCCGATGCTGTGCTCTCGGTTCCAGGAATTATAACTCGTAATGGATACACTTGCGAGACACACATGGTCATGTCTCAAGGTTACTTACTCAATATTCACAGAATACCGCATTCAAAGGATGGTGTCGTGTCCTCTAAGACTGTGCTTCTACAACATGGACTCTTTGCTAGTTCAGCTGATTGGATCCTGAACGGCCCGGGTAAAGGATTAGCGTATGTTCTATCAGATGCCGGTTACGACGTGTGGATGCCCAACGTGAGAGGAAATCGCTATTCAAGAGAGCATGTGTCGTTGAAAACTAACTCTAAAGCGTTCTGGAACTTTTCTTGGCACGACGCAGCGATTCATGATCTTCCCGCAGTTATCGATTACATTATGAAAGTGAAAGGTGGAGACACTAAGATTACTTATATAGGACATTCTATGGGGACTACTATGCTTTTTGTAATGTTGTCTCTCCGACCGGAGTATAATAATATTTTGGCGGCAGGATTCGCCTTGGCTCCTGTGGCATTTTTCACAGATTTGAAATCCCCTCTTAAATCTCTGGCACCTTTAGCCAGCAACGTTGCATATATGGAGATGTTGTATGGGTCTCACGAGTTTGTACCGAAGAAATCAGCTTTGGGGAAAATTTCGAACGGCTGTGATGTGGAAAATATTGACACGTTCATTTGTAAGAATGTGTTTTTCTATATTTGTGGTTCAAATGAAAAGCAGTTCAATGAAAAATTGTTGCCGGCGTTCCTGTCGAATTTAGGTACGGGAACATCTTGGAAGACTGTGGTACACTTCGCCCAAGAGGTGGAATCGGGTGGAAAGTTCCAACAATTCGATTACGGATCGAACAATCAAAGAATGTATGGTTCCGACACTCCGCCGGAATACGACCTGAGCAAAATTACCTTACCATTGACTTTGATTTGGGCGAATAATGATTTACTATCTAGTGAAACTGATGTGAAATTGTTGAGTGATAAGCTGCCTAACAAACCGGAAATGTATTTGGTGCCAGATCCAGAGTTCAATCATTTGGATTACCTTTGGTCTATTGATGCAACTACGCTCTTAAACGAGAAAATACTAAATTCATTAACTAAAGTGTATAGTAAGGAAGAGTCGTCTATTTTTCCTTTTCGCTTCGGTTTTGTTAAATGAAGAATATATGCACAAGTGAATGTTAAACGTAAAATAATTGTTCATTGGGAATGATTGTAAATATGAGTCTTGCAGTATTTATGCGGTATGTATTCAGTTTGTAGAGGTTTTATATTTTGTAAATAAATGTTACAGTGCGTAAATGTAAATTCTTTCATAATATATCTATACAATCCTTATAAGTTTTCAAAATGTAGGTTTAAGATAATCGTAAACCAATTCAATCCAATAGTTAAATTAATACTTTTGGTTATTTTAGTGTTAGAAGTAAAGTTTTATAACATTTTATACTATACTATTATACTATGCTATTATACTATACTATTATACTATACTATTATACTATACCTACTATTTTATACATTATAAGGCCATTTAAACTCACAGTGTCTTCTTTTTCCTACACTGTTTTAGGTATTGTTATAAGATTGATGACTCAATAATTTTTAATTAATATCGCGAAGATAATAAGTATTTTGTAAAAACATAATTTTTGTTACTTTAAATAATAAGGTAATTGTAAGCGATACACAGCAAAGAATATAAATAAAAATACCTATTATCTGAGAAGCAACGTGTAGCAGGACGCAGTAAGAGTCAATTAAGCTTATAACTTGTTTGGCGTATACGTCAGTTTGAATATAAAAGATTTTTTATAAGAATATTTAACAGAATGTGTCCTAAGGGCAAGGGAGCATTAGCCCATTTTCAAATATTCACCTAATATTATCAAGACAAAACCTTCAAACCCGGTACATGCTTGTTGTAAATTTTCTACGTATTTCGAATTACATATTTGTTATATGTGCCTAACCGTATTCACTGGTTTTGTGGCTTTTTGTAATTATATTTTCTTTATAGATGTTCATTTTATTTACACTATTTGACGGGTTCCTTCGTGCCGAACTTTAAATGTGAGCAAGGAAGATAATTTTTATTAAAAGTCAAGCTATATTAAAAATCCAGCTGTTTTGGTAATACCGAAAAAATGAATATATATTCAGAGTATATCACTATTTTGTGCAGCACATCTAGTTCAACGATTTTATTTATTTTAATACATACCCCGAATATGCACTTAATTTTAACTCCATATAAACTGAAAAAGACCAGGTTGTAATATTTATTGTTTGCCGAATACACTTAACGCATTTAATTTGAGATATTTGTATGAAAATAAGACAGCAATTCTACTAATAGACATTTCATGAATATGTGTATAATACGTAATTTAAATCTGTACCTCTATGAGCTATTTTGCAAAACCGGGGTGCACGAAAGGAGGCTCCCCGAGCGGCGACTAAGTCCGATCAACTACGCACATACATATACCTACAGTGCGGTCATCCTGGACATTGCGGCTAATCCTTTCACCACGATGACTGATCACTCACGATCAACTATCGACTCGACGAAGGACAAACTGGTACATCATTTATTGTAAAAATAAATTGATATTGTAAACTCTATTGAACATAGAATATTTATTGTTCACAATTCGACGACTGTTTTAAACTGCTGCTGCTGTTTTTTGTTGTGTTGTTCGATTAGCAGCAAAATTAGGATTAGGTACCTTTAAGGCAAATCCTTATTTCTAATTAAAAAGAAAATATAGTAAATTTTTCATAGTAGACCTTTAAGATTCTTTGGCGATTGAATATGAATGTTTTTGAGCTGAGTTTGAGGACTAGAGTTAGTTAGACTTGAGATTTCGTAATTAGATCCCTTTTAACTTTTTAATTTATTTAAATTGAAATTAATGAGGCTGACTAATTACTCATCTTACATATTAATTAAACGCAATTATTTTATTGTCAAATGTTTCATGAGTGAGTCAAGCCGGCTTCACAGATAATATAATCAAATTATAATTAATTAATATCATTTTCTAACCTTCATTAAAAACCACGCGTGCTACGCGTGGTTTGGGTTCTTCTACTTAGCTCCGTATTAAGATCAAACGCCTATCAAATGCATACTTAATGCAAGAAAAAATAAGATTTTAAATAATAAAAGTGAACTTTCAGGATGAAGGAATAGTATCCCGAGGTAATTTATGAATTTGCTTTACAACATATAATCTAAGGTCTGTAAAATCCGTGAAACCGTGCTTAAGCTATATGGTAAACCGTGGAGATCGCAGAGCATAGATTTTCGCACTGCATACTTTATTGCCCATACGCGACCAGCGTATTTAGCTGTGCCTAAGCAGATCGCGATGTCCCAGCGCCTGGTTTAATCGCCTCCTACAACACTCAGTATCAGGGCACGGGGTCGAGCGATGTATTCTTATTTCGCCCCGACACGGAATACTAATGATTTAAAGTGGCTCAAATAAATTGAAACTGACGTAACAACAGGCCTATTATCCTCGAAGACGTAGGCAGAGCGATGTCGTACACTCCTACACACTCTTTAATTACTATTTTCTGTTGTAGGTACATTAAATGTAACAAGAATATATATTCAATGAGCACAACATATGATGGCAAACGGAACTGAGCTTTTAATGATAGCTATTTTGAAGAGCAACAGAAAATTTATTGAGATTAATAAAGTCGAGAACAAGTAATACAGAATTTTGGGTAGAAGCTACAGTCAGTCGAAGATGTATTATGCCCTTAATTATGGATCCCCGTTCGAACATACATTATGTATTATGATAAATGATATACCTAATATTATTATGATAAATTTATGTTGTAAGGTTATCAGAAACTTAGGGTTTCGTGAAATTTCTAGGCACATTACGAAGTTATTGATGATGTCGATAATTCTAAAGGCATACCTACCTCGATTTAATAAAAATGTCAGAACGAAATGTCAGTTACGAAACAAAATGTAATTAACGGGACGTAAGTGAAAATCCTGAGGTCAGCAATATCCTTAAAAGAAAAGGTGGAATAAGAAAGGATATTTTATAGATACGTACGTACATATCTTCACGCCTGGTCCCTCACGGGGTAGGGAGAGAGCACCTAGTACCAAGTATTCTGAGAATTTAGTTAGAACATTTCGTGACTCTTCTTATGAGTTTAAGTTTTGTATGGTGTCTAAATGAACGGAAAAAATTACAGTCTAGTTCTGTGGTAGCTAGTACTAAAAAATATTAATCCCTCATCACTGAATTGGAATTAAAATGTCCGGGGAGCGTGCGGTTCCGATTTGCGCAACACGGGTTGAAATTCGCCGGTCACCCTTAATTTCGTAAAACCTACGTACAGATCACTTTGTTCTTTCAATTTGATTGAAATTGTTTCTTTCTTTGAAAAGGAATTTTAAATATGGGTAGATCAGTCACGGATACCAGGATTTAAGATAGAAAAAGTTCACGTAATAGAATTCTGTTTTCAATTGTTTAATTTCATTACGAGAAAGTTTTCTTAATGAAATGTTCCATTTTTTCCTATCATTGCTACCGGCCTTATTCCATTCTGAGGACGTATATGACACATACAATAGCGATAGCATATATGTCTCACTCGATGGTCATATGTCGCTGTCGCCTATTGATATTTGTAACGGTAGAAGAGCCTAATGTGTTACGTTTGAAGAAATCTTTTGTTGGCATATCAAAGGCAGTCTCTTTGTAAGGTCACAGCCTCACACGTCGTATCGTATCGTATTAAATCTGAAATCAAAGTAAATTCAACATTTGTGCCAAATACTGAATCGCAATTGAAGTAGGAATTGCATGGTTCCTATATTTTCTGTTTATTACAGCACTGAATTTTAAAAGGCGCTCTGCTATGAAATAATAATCTAATTTTTGTAAATAGAAATTAACTCATGTTTGGATGAAAAATATACTGTTTTTATCATATATTTTTACATGTGTTTTAATAATAAAGCTGGTTTTAATATTATATGTTACCTGCACTGAAACTTTGGTGGTCCGTCGCAAAACAAAAATTAGTAAAATTCACTAAAAGGTTACACAACACTGTACTGAAACTAACGATGTAACTAAAGACGTTAAAATATCAAGAATTTTCATTCTACATTTTCACTTTTCTGTTGGTGGATTTCTGCGGTATATTTAAACAAATTATTCTCTTGTTCACCAATCTTTAATAACTTGAAAGGTCAACGGGTATACTTAACAAGATATGATTAATGGTAATGACCATTTTACATTTTAACATACATACACGTACCTATGAGTGTGTATATTATTGTGTAAGTGAAATGTTTCTATACTTTTTTAAAATGTTGCGCACACGGTAAATATGATATTTAGTGTAGCTGCAGTTAAAATTTTTACACAAGTAGTATATTTTATGCAAGCAATACGTTAAATAAAATAAAACATTCAATGTTTACTAATTAATCATTGATAATGTCATACAAATAATATTTAGCCCGCTCACATTACGTATGTTCTTAATACGCTCTGATAGACGAAACTCAATCATTTTCTCAACTTAATTTTTTTTATGAATTGCTGTCGAATTTGCAGTTCCCAGTAAATAACAGAGTTACGGTTAATGCGGGAGTGTTATACTTAACGCGGATATGATGTGAAAACATTGAAGTAAAAAAGCTTGTTTCGATGCTAGCGTTCATATGTACACTAAATAATATATGTTTAAGCCGCAAATTAATAGCAAACAATATAGATTTAAAATTGCGTTTTCGCTCATCGGAGTCTGATTGAAAAGGCCCCGTGTTTGTTATTTTTCGCGGTGTTTGTTTTGCGTATATGCTATACGTTTTCGTTATGCCGCATTGTTGGTTTTATTTTATCAAATTACATTTTACCGGTTAGCATATTTTTAGACGGTTCGTAGAATTTTAACTGCGGAATATTTCACGGACGAATTTTCTAATTCATATTTGATCTGTTGAGTGTGTTTCTTTTTGTTACATTATGCGTGCACATAACGTGTAGGTATATCGTTGTTAATTAAATCTTTCACCGCGTTTGATATGTTGAGCTTATGTGAACTTTTTTTTAATGTTCTCTCAAATATTTACATCATCATCATCACCTTGTCTACGTCCACTGCTGCACATAGGTTTCCTATGAGGTACTGAAGTCCATAATCCCCACCCTGGGCATGTGGTAGCGGATCGCGACCGCTACGCAGAGTAAGTCTATTCGCACCACCTATGTTGCTGCCTGTAAATACAAAAAATCGTCAATATCGTTAAAGCCGTTTCAGAGCAACCAATTATATATAAATATATATACAAGAATTGCTCCCTTAACATATAGAACATACATATAGCTTACAGGATGTGTCCAGTGTCTTCATCATTCGCCTAAGCCCCGTGTTCTCTCTGCGGTCAGTGATCTCCTGAAAGCTAACCCTGAGTGCGATTTATTTGCGGATGAGGGACGCCGAGACGGCGGGGGCACGATAAAAGCTTACCACCGCGCCTGTACAAGGCGGGGTGTTCGTCACCTTGGGGCAGTTGTCCCCATGAGACTGCTCGGGTAAAGAGGAAGTCCTCGAGGCCCGCAATCCCTTCTCTAGTGCCGCAACGGCGCAGCGCAGGATGTCGCTATCCATCCATCCATTCTTTGCGGATGAATGGCAGGTGATATTGTTAACATTTTTGAAGTTCTGTATGATTGGGTCACCTGTTGCAATGAGAAAGGTTTAGTCTGCTACGCTGGCCAATGCTACGCAATGTTATTTTTCGTTTATTTTGAATTTTAGACAATGTATTGGTTTTAGTTAGTCTAATATCTTTCATATAAGGTTACCTAGGTGTACCGACATGTTTCTTTGCTATATAACATATACTGTTTTTTATATATATTCAAATTTTATACTATATAGGTTAACATTTGGCCA
>DWTO01000807.1:0-18789 GCA_018244755.1 Jemadia pseudognetus | reverse complement strand
TTGCACGTAAAGATTAATATAAAAAATTTGTAAAAAATAAATAAATTAAACGGATAATATTGAATGATTGTTAGAAAAACAATCTAAGACCTAGGTTGGAATTGTATTTTTAACAGAACAAAATATAGCCCAAGTATTGAATTTCGCTTAGGAAGTTGACATTATCCGTGTCGACGCGGAGAACGAATACTTGCCCCCGATTCAATGCCGGGGTGCCGGGGTGCCGGGGTGTCGTAAGAGGCGTCATAATGCATCGCTGGCATGGCTGCCTGGGCACGGCAAATGCCCTGGCCGCCTGTCACTAACGTAAGCGGTGCAAGAAGCTATTTTCCCGCTTATAAGCACTTGACCGACGAGGCGGAATATAATGTCTACATAAACAGGGACTGAGATACGTGATGAATCATAATCATTTTATCTGCATAAATAAATATTTAGTAATTAAATGACATAGGTATTTTATCTTTATGGTTCGCAGCCCCTTATCATACATATAGCTTATTGATATCTTCAATAATACAATATTAGAACCGTATTGGTACACTTGTATAGAAATTAAGGTTTGATGAATAATGTTCTATATTTAATAACAAAAATACTATTGCACACGGTTGAATAACGCTTCGTGAAGCGGCTATTAAATAATAATAATAATGCACGGCTTTCAAAATATGATAAATGATAAAGGAATAAACATGACAAATGAGTTGATAAGGATACCAAAACAAATTATTTTAAAATCCTACCGAATGCTACAAATATGTGTGAGTTCGTTTGTTTGTCACGCTTTCACACCTTAAGTACTTAACCGATCATCGTGAAACTTTCCCACATATATAGTTAAGGTTACAGAAAAGATCATAGGGTGCTTTTTGCTAGGTGCTATAAAGATATAAAATTATAATACATAAAACGAAAAAACATCCTTTTATACCAATGTATATGTATATGATTTACTGACCGAGGACCGCAAACCGTGATACTTTAGTTAAAGGCTTATTTTTGCAATCCTAAGGTAAAATATAACCATAATGTTCGGTAGCAGGCCTCAAGAGGACCATTATAGTTACGTTTTACCATCCTTCCTTGCATTTCAAGGAGATGAACGGCACCAGCGCGCGATGATAGATGAAGCATACCAGGACTGCACTTAAGTGTAACGATAGAGATATTTGTCACTCAGCGCTCTCTGCCTACCCATTAAAGGACCTGGCGTGATGATATAATAGTAATAATACTTTAATATAAACTTGTGAAATTTACTTTACTATGAAATTCGGTTGAGTTAAAAAGTTATTATAGGGGATCTTTATGTTATCGCGATTATGCGTCGAATGTGTCAGATAACGATGTTTTAAATTAACGCGTCGTGTTTACAATGTTTGTCCTGACACCTTGTTAGCGACGCGACTACACCGCACTGTAGTCCAGTATTTTATAACGTCGTGATCTACACATAAAAACGTTGCATAATTGCGGAGAGCGGTTGAACGGCGAACGACTAGCGTATAATGTTGAAAAGTATCAAACTCACGAAATAAAATGTCTTTGTCTTGTTTGAAAGTAACAAATTGACGATTTCGTCGTTTAAAAGTGATAATTTGATCAACGACAATGCTATTGTCCTTTTTAAAAGTAACAAATGGATGAATTACAAATTGTAGGTAGTGTAGGTATTAAAAACAAATTGACGAAGTAAATTATTACGAAGTGTGGTCCAAGTAATAAAAATGTAAGGGTAGTTTTAGAGGTAACAAATGGTGATACATGTCGTGACAAATGTCATTATAGGTCTATATGGGATTAAATAGAACTATTGGTTGGCCTAAAGTCAGAAACAGTTGAACAGAAACATTTTTTACGTTTTAACATTCTTTACATTTTAACATTCTTTACATTTTAACATTCTTTACATTTTAACATTCTTTACATTTTAACATTCTTTTCATTTTAACATTCTTTACATTTTAACATCCTTTACATTTTAACATTCTTTACATTTTAACATTATTTTCATTTTAACATTCTTTTCATTTTAATATTCTTTACATTTTAACATTATTTTCATTTTAACATTCTTTTCATTTTAATATTCTTTACATTTTAACATTCTTTACATTTTAACATTCTTTTCATTTTAACATTCTTTACATTTTAACATTCTGCGTTGGCCGATGTATGGCAATAGGCTCACCCCTATTTCAGTGTGAAACGTTTAACATCTCACTTGAATTGTGGAAGTGTACTACACTCCTGTGCCGACCACTTCGGGAAATACAGGCGTGATATTAAGCGTAATATTCTATAAGAATAAGGATATTTGGCACTCGGTGCTATCTGCTTACCCTGTATGGACATGAGGATAGGTAATGATAATAACGTTCGCATTATGTGCGCGACAGTACACTTTTGACAATCTAATATGGGCTAGCACTCAACGCTACCGTGTTTGTATTAGGATTACGTTTAACTGACCAGCCGATATAGCAGAATAGGTATAATTTTTAAATTAAATATCATTTACTGAGACATTTTATTTAGATGATAATTACAATTATTATTAAAGTAATCACTGTGGTCGGTATAAAGATGTATTTTAAAACTTTTTGATCGACGTTGTGGCTGTGAACAATCGGTCCTGGGTTCAGTCCCGTAGGACGCAGCTAGATGCTCGGGCGGCAATGTCTACTCGATCGCATTTTATATATTTTCAAAAGAACGCAAATTCAGTTACAAGAGCAACTTGAACGCTTGATCCGACCGCTCATATCCGCTACGCTATCGGACAAATTGGATTATTTATCGCCACAACATCTCCTCCATGTTATTATTCAATTTGTAGCTATTTGTGTCATCCACTTGGCAAGATTCGGATACTATTACTATATATCTATTATTATATTGACATGCCCCTTATTAGGTAGGCAGAAATATCAAATACCTCTATCCTTACATACGTTCAAATACCTCCATCCTTACATACGTCCAAATACCTCACATATGTCTTACTTACACACCTGAAGTGCTTTTTCACATTCTGGCTTACAGTATATCATTACGCTAGGCCCATCACGTCACTTACGGAGTAGGCAGGGGACACAGTGCGGCAAATGTTTCTAACCTTACCGCCCTCAATTATTCTACATTCACTATTCTCATAATACACAGTGAATGATATATTTTTGAATGGTACGTGTATTATAATTAGGCGAATGACAACTTTACGCAGATTGTAGCCGTCACAAGTAATGTTACGCGTTACCAAGGGCACATATCGTCGAGCTGTAGGTGTTAAAATGAAAACAATCAAATTATTTTGTTGTTTTACACTTCGTTGCAACACCTTATACTGATAATATGCATGGCAATAGACTCACCACCTATTCCATATTGGGACGTAAACGTAACTGTTGAAACGTGGGAGTGTACTACACTCCTCTGTTTACCTATTCGAGGATTACAGGGTGATGTTATATTGTTTTCTTTGCTGATTTATTTTCGAATTATTATATCTTGTTTTATATTACATATAAATAAACATATACGTACTAACTATCTTTTAAATGATGAACAAGTTTTTATCTTTGTCAGCTGTAGGACTTGTGTATGATTTAAATCTTTAAAGTTACATCATTAATCTTATCAGATTTCTGTGAACTGTGCCGATATGTCATTTATTTGTTTTTGTATGTGTGTATTTATTATTTTTATTTATATCGCGAAAAATATGGTTGGTCTGAAATGTATCCTAGTTAGAAGTTAATCCTGGAATCCTTATTATTGTAGGTACATCTATATCATTGTAAATATATTTAACATCATGAATGTAATAACCCGCAGAGGTAAGCAAATCATATTTACCAAGCGAATTTTTCAGAGCCACGCTACCATTTTAGAACGAGCGTAGCGCCTTCAACTTGCAGATTGTAGCACGTTGATTAAAACATCCGTTCTAACAGAGACATCTATGCTCACTTTATTACTACGTTTATTTACATAATATTATGATATAATTATTATTGAAATACACCGAATTCTGTTGTATATATGATCGCGATTGTAAAAATTCCATAATTCGCTGTGATGTTCGCAGCTTTTACGACATTAATAAAATGTTATATGTATTCGCTTCACAGTGAAGGTCGCTGTTCTTAAATACCTACATATTATTATTAAGCAATCGTATAACAGATACATGTCCCAGGATGTTTCAGTCCAATATTGAAAATAAACCTACCATAGGGGTTTTTGAACCTGCAACGTATGGAAATTACTTTTGTTACTATTTACTATAGGACTGTACATTGTGATAAATGTTGTTATATTTGAAAAAACATTTACATGGAAAATACTAAAAACGACAAAAGATCGCGCACCTGAATTTCTTCCTTGGATTTTTTAAGTGGACTCAATTTGCATTCCGGTAAATAACTGATAAAAAAAATATTATTTGGCAATTCGTTATTGCACTACAGTTGCTTATGAAATGAAAATGTTTTATTTTATTTACAAACTACGTAGATGACTGGCACACAACAAGATCTGTAGAACGAGTGAAAGATTTTGTCGAATATTACATTAACATGGTGCCTTCAGGCCAGGTGGTATGACGATCTGCGAAATGCTGCAGGCAGGATCTGGATGAGACAACCTGAGGACAGGGCGCACTGGCGCTCACTAGAGGAGGCCTGTGTGGAACACTGGAGTGAAATAGGGTGATGATAATGACGTCTGCGGTTCAAGCGTTCCTCAATATTTCTTGCGATAGTTCCTTCGTCTCCCACATGTATGTTGTATACTTGTACAATAAAAATGATTCAGCGATACTCGAACGCGCCCAATTATTATAACATGTGGGTGTGCACTCGCCTAATAAATGTAAAAATAACTTCGCGAAATGCGAATTCTTTGCAATATTACAATGCAAGGGGTTTGCAGATAAAAATGTATTTGAAATTGAAATAATGCAATTTTGTTTTATATGTTAGGAGGCTTTACGGCGACAAGTTTAACCAAGGCACAGCTAAATGTTCTGGTCGCTTAGGGCTTAGTCCACTGCCCACTAGAGTGAGACGTAAAAAACATTGCAGTCAACACAAATTGCAGTTATCACAAAGTTTATAAACTCGACAAGAAAATTTTGACTAGGTGTGAGTAGTGAATAAAATAATAAACAAGCTTTTTTATACAACCGGATTATAATAATATTACTCTATACAGACACTCCTATATGAAATGTATATAATTATATATGTTAAAGCCAGCGCTTTCGTAGAATATTAACACGATAACCGAACAATACTAGTGAGTGTAAACTAGTATGGTTTTTGCTCCCAGCGTGGGCGCCGCGGCCGATACGGAGCGAGCCGGGCAGTGGCTCGGTGGTGCTCCACCACACGAACATCACCAGGCTGACGGCGCGCGCGCTGCACGCCGCCGGCCACCACCTGCACCACGTGGAGCATTTGTATGTAGTAGCTCTTGCGACAAATCTCACTGCACATAGTAGTCGTGACTTACATTTTACTTATGTAGCTACAATTGATGAGTGCGTCGTCTCAAAAATAATTCTAAGAAGTCATAAATAAAGTAGATATCTTTGTGATAGTAAGAGAAACATGTCAGGTATCTAAACCAGTACTGAATGTTTGGCACGTCCTGTCTGTAAGGAACTGTAATCCTTGGCATTTGTGACGTATTGATATTTGGCATTGAGTGCTCTTTGCCAGCTTCTAAGGCCTGGCGCAACGGTATCATGATAATAATGATCAAATAAAATATTGACATTTAATGATGTCTGATAGGATCACAAATTACCTACCAAATGTAATACAGTCTTTTTTAAATGTACGTTTCGGTAGCTCATACCTATAATTTACATTTGCCATAAAGGTAATATTTGTTTCAGATCAGTTATAGACGCACCTAAACTAGAGTACATAGCCGTTGAAGATCTGAGTAAGATGCCCAATCTCAAATCCTTGTAAGTGTTTCATGTCATATCTACTTGCTGTTTTAATTCTAGCATTTTATCCGGGTTGTTCGTAACGCCTATATTTATTTGTCCAATGTTATATCAAGCTTACAAGCTTGGGTTTTATTTACCTCTTCGATATACCTACCAAGTTAAATAAAGCAATGACACTAATATTTTATTAATTAAATCGTGCCCGGTGGATGGCAATAGGCGCACCACTTATTCCATAGTGACACGTAAACGTAACTGGTGACACGTGGGAGGGTACATTCATCTGCCTATCTCTTTGGAGATTAAAGGTATGGTACGTTAAATCATTTTTATCTGAATTTATCTACACGAAAAGCCTACGCTTTCCAGTGAGTGTATAGACAAACAGTCTTGAACATCAAATATAGATTGTAACAGAAAAAGGTATCGCAAGATGTACGAAAGATATATTTTACGATAAGTAAGTCTTATGCTGGAGCAATGAAAATATTTTTTTCCATTCGTGCCAATAGGTGACGGTACAAGTAGCAAAATTCTATCCAGACATTCAAACAAAAATAATGTTTCCTAATTATATTCGCACTGTAAGTTATAAACATATACAATCAAATTCAATTATTTGAGTTAGGTTAGGTTACATTATGTAAACAAGGTATCTTTCTTAATCCAACCGAGAGTTGTTGCCATGTACATGACTCGTAATTGGGTCTCCAACGTCACTATATTAATCACAATACTCTTGTGCAAATTACAGTTTTTACATTATCTCTTGTTTTTCGCTGTTATCAAATGTGCCAGTATTAGTGGCTCTATGTTTTATGGTTGTAGTATTTATGACTTTAATACTCGAAATAAAAAACAAATATTTCTGTGTTCGTTTCGGTAGTCATGTCGAGGATGACGCCGCGTTGTGCGACGGCCTAATATTGACTTGTTTAATTATTATCTTACGATCCTAGTCGCCCGTATCTCTGATGTATTTACTAATACATTCGCAGCAATCTTTTATTCAATCATGTATTTGTCTGTGATCCTTGTTCCTGGAAACAAAATGGCGGAAAATGTCGTTAAAATATTTACATGATATTTAAGAAGTGTGTGCCGTTTTGCCCAAACATGGACTGATAAAATGATGTTACATAAATAAAAGCGGACTTTTATTGTAACTAGGTACCAACTTGCATATTTGCATTGATATTTTTGAATTCATGTAGAGTAGTTGCGGTACCTACACATTAATGATGACAATGAAAACATTAATAGTTTTTTCCAAATCCACTTTAAGCGGTTCACCTTAGCAGCCTCTATAGCGTTCATGAGCTTTGTGACGAGCTCAAGTGGCTCCGTTCGGATTAAAGCGATGAAATAAAATGGGGAAGACACGGTCTAGACTTGAAGCTCCGCAATAATTCATGATTAAAATCTCAGAATAGATTTATAGTTGTTTCATTATTGTATTAATTTGTAGTGATTTACCGAACTGTATAGCGCCATCTAGTGGACAGTTCATAAACAATTTCAAATAGAACATGACAAATATGTATGTTCATAATAAGTTCTGATCGTTTTTTCCTCGCCTCAACGGACGTAACTCAAGAAACGATATATTTGTATTGGAGTATATATAATAGAGACTATGTTAGAATTTAAGAAAAGGAAATCTAAAGCTAACCGGGTGAAGCATTCTTATAAATATAGAATCTAGGGGCTCAACGTACAGGAAGTATTGCCATAATCATAATAAGCATGTCAAATATTTCTCATTCAGATTTATATCGCAAGCGCCACTGCTCCATCGGATAGCGTCGCTGCCGCCGCTGCCGGAACTGCGCACATTGTATGTATGTCTGTATATTATTTATTTACACTGTATGTACGCACATCGTTTATTCAGACGTTTTCAATGTCTCTGTAAATTCTATCGCCACACGAGTGCCTTGAGGGGCACTAAAGAACCATTATATCCCAATTTGAGGATCGTAGCTTTCAATAAATGCCTATAATTATCACTATCAACGTTCACTTTAAATGTTTGCAAAATGTATTTCTTATCATTTTGTGCATAGTACAATACGGATGACAAAGAAGAAAATCCGAGGTAAACATGTAGTGTTTTTTTACAGCATGATCACTACGTCAGGACTCCTGGAGGTGCCGAACCTCAGCCACGTCCTGGATAACAACAAGAACACCACATCGCTACCATACTTGCAGGCTGTGTGAGTCGCGTCATCCACCTCGTTCTACTTATACGAGTATTACTTACATATACCACTAGGAAAAAACAGGTATTGTAAATAAAAAAATCCAGTAATAATCGAGCCAGGATTTGAACATAGGACCAGTCTATCGATCGCCGCGGTCGCAACCACTAGACCAACGGGGCAGTCAAATTCTGTAAGATTTTAATTTTAGAAAAATAATTTATAATATATAAAATGTTTTACATGTAACACGATCTACCGATGGTGTATCAGTTCAAAAACGAAACGAGTCGAGTCACAACAGTCGCAGTCGAGGAACAACGTATAAAATATATTCCTACCATCTCTTTTCACGCAGCGACCTGGAGGGCAACCACATAAAACGTATCCCCCCGCACGCGCTGCGCGGCGTCCGCGCCGATCAAGTGTAAGTCACTAGGTACATACCCAGTGCTATTTACTTTATTTTTGCTTGTACTATTCATTAATGAACTCGCTCGCTCATTCATACATACATACACCTGCTCATTCATACACTCACTAACCCATACATACACTAATTTTACAGACACCATGATTACTACTATTACGAGTATGTCCAATACTTCCATCATCATTAGTTACTTACTGTCGTTCAGTTGTTTTTTAATTATCATTTTGATTGTAAATTATAAACGTAACATCACGCCTGTAATCACCGAAGTGGTACGCAGAGTGCAGAACACTCCCACGTTTCACCAGTTACGTTTACGTCCCACTATGAAATAGGTGGTGAGCCTATTGCCATTCACCGGGCACATATCCAGACTCCAAGTCAGTACTAGAAAATGTAATTTAGAAAAATTTTGTAATGCCCCACCCGGGAATTGAACCCAGGACCTCCCGATCGGCAGTGGCACTAGCAACCAACACGACCAAAGAGACAGTATAACGAGCATTGTAAACTATGTTTTCGCTTTTTGTATTAATCTGCATATCATGTTATCGTGTATGTATGTAGATCTGTAGATCACATTAATTTCACAATATTATCCACATTCCTTATTCCAGATCGTTAAGCTACAACCTGATAGAAGAAGTGCCGCCGCACGCCTTTAAAAATTCTCAGATATCGAAATTGTAAGTTTGTATCATTAAAGACTGGGTCATTCATTCTTTTGTAGGTGTTAATTTCTTAACCTTGCATGAAAGAACAATCCCCTGCTTTAATTTTTTATAGTTATTGAATGCGACTAACATATACCTAAATAAAATTTCTATAATACCTGGAAATAGCGATTATGGCAAATCTTTTAACTAAATCATCATTGCACGATTTTAAAACTTGTCAAATTAGTCCAATGATTACATTATTACAAAATATTAGTTCCTTTGAAATATCATTATCACTAGCCTATTGCAGTCCACTGAGGGATTATGTCCATTATTCCCACGCTGGGAATCCAGGTTGGGGATCGCAATACAATTTCTCGCACCGCCTAAGCTGCCCATTCTTCGGCGGCCAACTCATCTAGCTGTGTCCAGGCTCATCACGCCCTAGGACACCCTGTCTGCCGGCACGGGGTTAAGGAAATATTCTTACTCCTCCCCGACATCGGACAGACTTTTAAAAAACCATATAATAAAAGCATTTTTCATACCTTTTACTTCTAATCACCATTTAGACAAATCATGAAATAAATGTATAATTTAAAATCTACGTCATTTTACAGGAGTTTTCGAGGAAACACAAAACTAAGGAAGCTAGATGAACTAGCGTTTGCTGGAAATCTTTTGCTCCGACAGCTGTAAGTTGTTTCGTGGTTTGAAATGAGTTTTTGAATATCCACTAAGCTAATAAACCGGAAATTCAATAAATATGTGTTATACGTTTATTTACTCATGTAATCCATTCAAGTTCAATCTTCAGAAATATTATATATCGAACAATAAAACATCTGTAGGCAACGTTGTAAATTATACAATTATTAAATATCTACGTAAAAGTTAGTTACAGCGATTTTCACTTTTCCAGAGATTTAAGTGATACAAAAATCACTTCAATACCAACGAAGGGTTTAGAAAAGATAGAAGTGCTTAGAATTGAGAAGACTCCTTCACTAAAATATATACCTTCAATATATGAATTTCAGGTAATTATTGAAACTATACAGACTTATATGAGTAGATAACAGTAAATAGTCACTCTTGGAGTCCTGGGTTCAAATCCTGTCGCGCAACTATTTACAATACATGTACGTTTTAAGATTAAATATCGTAATCGTATCGTACTGTAACGGTGAAAGAAAACATAGACAATATATTTGCACACCCTAGTGTTCTCCATAAATTTCTCTTAGACATCTGAAGTCTTTCAACCGGTACTTGGCCAACATGGTAATTAAAATTTACGAAACGTGGCATTCCCAAGGGAGTTCTTTAACACCGCTACTATTTATGGTGGACCGTAATATAATTAAAGATACTCTTAGAACGTATACCTTCTTTCAGCACTTACAAAAGGCGTATTTAACTCATCACTTTCACTGCTGCGCGTTCGCATTCCCCGAACGCCACAATCCGGCCAGACATGCGCTATACAAAACTCAAAAAACTATAATGGCACAGGTATTATTTTCATAAAAACTATTTTCACCATTGAAATTGCAAACAGGTGTTAGGAAAACTTCACATTGCGTTTTTGTTCTTTAAATATCATTTGCTGTTGCATCATTGTTTCCAGAGATGCGCACAACACAATCAAGAAACAACAGTTCTGCCAAGAAAGCGACGGTCTATGAAGCCAATCGGGTCGATAAAGCTGTCGGCAAACTTTCAGTAAGAATTAAAAATAAAAACATCTATAAAAGTAATTAAAGACTTAAAGAAAAGGCTCTCATTGTAGTCAGAGTGTTTGAAATAATGTAAAGTTACAAGTCCTCGATCATCATTCCTAATACAATTTCCAATATAACTATTAAATAATGTGCAAATAATAATAAAAACATTAATCACACTAACTATTTTAGGATTTTGGACGATGACTCAACCGAAACAACAAGCGAGGAATACGACAATCTAACAAATGGTGATTACTTTTCCGATACAGGCAGCTTTGAAGATGACGATCAAGGGGATTTCCACGAACCAGTCAATAATACATTGATGCAAGGAATTGCATACGAATGCGGAAACTTTAGCTTGGGGTAAATTACAATCACATTTTTAATATTCCAATTTGGACATTCTGTTCATGGTTCTAAATTTACATTTGCAATTTGAATATTTTGTCATTATTTGTGAGTGGTTTATTTGTTATATTTTACAGTGGTTACGTAGTTTGCGTAGATTCACTTAGATGTTTGTTTTCAGTGAAAGAAAAGTGGAATGTACCCCGCTGCCGAACGCCTTGAATCCATGCGAGGATGTCATGGGCTGGTCCTGGCTGCGGGCCAGCGTGTGGTTCGTGATAGCGGCGGCTGTCGTCGGCAACATCGCCGTTCTTTTAGTCCTGCTCACCAACCACACTGAGCTGACTGTCCCACGATTTCTCATGTGCCACCTCGCGTTCTCGGATCTATGCACCGGATTATATCTCTTCATGCTGGCTGTAGTGGATTTGAGATCCTATGGCGAGTTCTTCAATTACGCTTACGACTGGCAATATGGTGTCGGCTGCAAGATCGCCGGATTCTTGTCAGTTTTCTCCGGACAATTGTCAGTGTTCACACTCACTATTGTTACTCTGGAACGTTGGTTTGCAATAACGTATGCCATTTACTTAGAACGGCGAATTTCTTTGTTAGCGGCTGCTAAGATTATGGTGGGAGGCTGGTTATTCTCAATACTTATGGCTGGATTGCCCTTAGCTGGTGTATCTGATTACTCTTCAACGTCCATTTGCTTGCCAGTCGAGAGCGAAAGCGTTGGCGTCGCTATTTACCAAGGTTCATTATTTTTGACCAATGCCATCGCATGGGTCACAATAGTCGTGTGCTATGTCCAGATATACAGATCTCTTGGAGGTGGTGGGGAGAAGTACGGCGGAAGAGGTGCAGCGGCTGCGGCAGAACGGCGTATAGCGAATAAAATGGCGTTACTTGTTGGTACTGATCTCCTTTGCTGGGCGCCGGTGGCATTCTTTGGGGCGACAGCATTAGCCGGAGTACCGTTAGTAGACGTGAGCCACGGGAAAGTGTTGCTCGTGTTCTTTTATCCTCTAAACGCGTGCGCAAATCCGTTTCTCTACGCAATCTTAACAAAGCAATATCGAAGAGATCTCATAACGTTAATAGCGAGAACAGGAAAATGCAATTGGTTGGTGGAAAGGTACAAGCTGGCCGCGACCCCGCCTCCGACGGCACACACCAACCCGTCGGCGCCGGCTCCGCTGCTGCCGCTGGTTGACTATCACAGATCGCAGTCACAAGTCACAAAAGAGAATGGAGAGGCGTTGCTTTAATTGTTTTAGGTTTAGGTACTACTGATATTATTATACTATTATTTATTATGTTCTCGTTTTATTCATACCTCACCATTCAACGTTCATACGTCACCATTGTTACAAACAGCTGAGATTAACTACAGATGTGTACGTAATACTTATTCACTAAAATAAAGAAATTAAAATAAAGCTTTCTAATTGTATGGCACCGAAAGCTACTTTACTGATGTCGTGTTGATCTCAAACGCAACTGTCGATCGGTACATCCTGGGTTCAAATCCCGGCTCGGACCCTAGTAAATTTTTCTACGTTACATTTTCTAGTAGTGGCTCGAACTATGGAAATATGTCCGGAAATATGACTGGCATCAAGTTCAAAGAGATGGTCCTTTTTGTTCCTTGTTTAATGTTTTTAAATATCTGTATTAAATCAACACAATAACATCTAGCTGCTAAAGTCAATGCTGCATAGTAATTAGTAATATATGATAAATTTTGTTAGTTATTTTATATATTTAGTGACTAATATGAATTTATTAGTTCAAAGCAAAGTCAAATTCCAGATAATCCAAAATTTTGTAATACACAGCAAGGTAAATAATTTTCAGCTTGTTAATTAACAAATCTTAGAGCTAGGAAAGTAGGGATTGCCAGATAAAAGTATTACATGAATTGGGGGATGACAAGTAAAATGAACAGACAAATTTGTTCTGTTTTCTTAACAAACAATACACTTGTAAGCATACATAGGTCAGAATATTTAACTACTTTAACTTTTCTTCTAGGTCATCACCTTAAAACCAAATTGCACGTAGCTTGTACATTCCTCTGGAATGGTACGAATTCTAGCAAAGCTTGTTTATCTTTTTCAGTCTATCTACATGTGTCTCAGTTACGAGGCAATAGAAAAAAACCGTAACATCTCATTAATAAACCGTTTATTGCTCATACAAGGTATCAGCTTAAGAATATATGTGTAACATCATCCAATCTATTTATCACATCTGTAGAAATATACTCCACTACTAATTTGTCACCCTCTAACAACACTTCGTTTGACATTAATTCTGATATTTCCATATCTAGTTTTAATGGACTTATGCAATAGCCATCCAACTGCCTGAATAGCCTTAGTTTTACATTGCTTACTTTGTTATTATCATTTTTAATGTTGCAAGTATCACATATACTGTCAATAGCTCTGCCGAGGCTCCATCTTGTACTGATAAATATTGGAATTGTATCTTTCAAATCTGGGTCCAAAGTGACAGATTCCATTATTTTTAAATTGTCTAGGTCTTGTACAATTTTGACAGCTTTTGGGTCCATAGTTGAGGGTTTTTTAACAGCAAAGTACACTCTGTCCGACACGGGTATGCTTTTTGGTCCCAATGCCTTCTGTTTCACTCTCATTAGGTGGATTTTCGAGGCTGTTTTCACTTTTGCTGAAGACTGAAGTGCTTTCCTTATATTCTCAGTGATCTGAAACAACACTTGTCATATACTCATTAAAAACTATGTCAATAATGACTGTTTTCAGTCATTAAGATACAGCTAATGTTTCATTTACACACATCAAGATCAACCATCTAAAAATAAAGTACATACTTGTATAGCTGTTTGTACAAACAACTCCATGTATATAAATGTAATGTACTTATTTAAAGTTTGTACTAAGATATCACCAGACCAGGATTCCTTCGAAAGGATACACAGAGAGTTGTAATAACAACAGCACTAGTAGCCTAAAAGTGGATCAACTTGCCAAGTGCTGCAGTATCCACATTTTAACGAGTATCAATATTTCGTCACATATCAATGCAACATCACACCTATGAACCCCAAAGAGGTAAGCAGAGAAGTGGGGTATACTTTCATGTTTCACCAGTTATGTTTACATCTTTTTATAGTTCCAGTAACATGTTTACAGCCATTACCAGAAAAACTAAATTAGAGAAATCCAAAAGTGCCCGATCCGGGATTGGAACCCAGGACCTCCCAATTGGCAGTCACCTCTGGAACCATCACAACCACAGAGGCAGCCATATGAATATAATAATTATATAATATGATAGTCATTATATGTATTATAATTAACATACCTTTGCTTGTAAAAACTTATTGGCCTCTTGAAACTGTCTCCGAGGTGCTTCAAACTGTTCTATTTTAATTGCCATTGTTGCGTCATCTATTTCTGGGCATGATCTAACAAAGAAAAATAAAATTGGCTACTTAAAACAGACTGCCTTATTGGTAGTGTTAATTGTAATCGTGACTGTTAATCAAGAGGTCCTGAGTTAAAATCCCCAGTTGGATTCTATTGGAATTTTTCAACTTTCTTTTTGCAGAAGAAATTTCCCGTAGTGGCTCTTGATTTCTGCCTGGTGTATGACAATAATTATATTTCTAAGAATATATGACGCGAAGGTGTAGTAATAAATAATACAATAATAAACATTGTGGAATATATAAAAATACATACATACATACATATCATCATATATAAAAATAATACTTCAAACCACTTACGGGTGAAACCTGTGTTCAATACAAAAATGTTTATTGCACTTGTTGCAAAGCATTTCGTGGAGGTTACCATTTCTACAGCCAGTCGACGAACATCGAAATATTTGATCATCATTTTTCAGTTCAAATTCGCGAGGTTTTGGTGCCAACGGACACTGCCCTGAAAGGCAGTGATCGTTGAAATGAACACGACAGAAAACTCTCCTACATTTGCATTGCAAAGGCAGGAAGTCAGTTCGATTGCAGTTCTCATACTGACAGTGCTCGCCGAGAGTAGGAAATTCCATTTCAGTTAAGATTTTAATTTTAAGATATTAATTGTTCATAACCTCAAACATATTGAGTAACAAATCGTTCAGTAATTTTACCTAACGCTTATTTAGGCACATTTAAAAGTAGCTTCCAGTAAAACGTAATAGTATAAGCGGCGTCTTGTTAAAAGTTTTATTTATAAATCTTAGTGACTTGGCAAATTCGAACAGTACCAATGTATTGTTTGTATTGTTATTGTACTGGCAGTCAGATTGACAATAATTGACATTGACAATTTGTACTGTCGGATGCAATTTTTTATATGACAAAGTCTAAGACAATCTTCCTCATAACAAAACGAGCGTTATAATATAAGCATGTAAATAATACTCCTAGTCATATCACCTTAATATAATATTAAATGCGGTAAATCCAATGTCAGTGGAAAATTTTCATAAGCGTGTTGAAAAGATAGGTCGATCGGTTTTCCAGCATTTCTGACTCAAGTAGGTGGATTTTGCTAAAATTGTGCTGTACCGACCAAATATACTGATATTGCTGTCCGCTAGCAACAATTAGCACTACATCAGTAGTTAAAGACCACCACCTATTTATAATTTCTAAGAATAAACTGCACGTTTACTACATAATCAAGTTAAATAAAAGCTTTTAATTAAGTTTAATTGATACCACATAATCAACACTACCCTGCTGTAGATAAATCTGAGGTGTTATAATTGCTATGTGATACAGGAGACATTACTTGGTACTTCATTCAGTATAATCACAGGAATAATAGTTTACGTAGAAAAAAAACAAACAAGGTAGATGTGAAATAATGTCATATATTTCAACGTTTCCTCTTCCCGCCACGATTGTTGCCCTTTCCCTTGATGCGACGCCGCACACCCGCCGCTTCTTCCGTGTCGTCGTCCGACTCCGCACCACGTTTTTTACCTTTACCGCTTTTTTTGTCTTCTAGCTCTTTCATTTCCTATGGATGAACCATGCTCAAACATAATATTTGCAAAAAGTGTACAACTACAAGTTTAGAAGAATAAAGGTTCTTTCTAATAGACTAGCTCGGAGAGCACAACAAATTTTGATCCTAGCTGATCATAGCTGAGCACCCTAGCACATATCAATAAAGAGAATTTTTATTGTTTTGTTGAAAGCACATGGTCAAGTTCTACCATAAAACAAATGTAAAAATAGGATATTCAAATGTACGGTACTGAATGTTCACTTTAAATACGGCCAAAGTCTTCTATGCTATCTGAACCACATTATTAAAAAGGACAATTAATTGGTTTCTAACTGAATTACAATAATAAAATTTCATCAGACTAGCGACATAAAAATGAAATTTGGAAACAAGAGATTTATAAATATGCCTTACAATTTTAGTCAATCGTTGAGCTTCTGCCACCCTCTCCTGCAAGACCATCACCTCACTCTCCTCCGTTTTGTACAGAGGCAGCTGCTTGCCTATTAGCTGCTCTATGCGCTGGTACAACTCCACATCATACTGTCAAACAAAAACAAAACCACAACTAAATATATAGCCATTGTGCTTCATTGAACAAATCAATATTTGGTATTAATTTATCATGCCAGGCGTAAATACAGATGTTAAATATAGCATACTTAAATAGTTGATCAGCTATGTACAGCTTGAAATAACATGGAGGTGCACATAGTGAGTAAATGTATACTATATGTCAGTGGTTGCTAACTGTTGTAAATACATATTTATATAAACAAAGTCAACATTAATTCAGAGAAACAGTGAAGTCAAATATTTGCTCAGATCAAATATCATATCAAAATATAGTAAAACATATAATATAGCATGACAATATTAAAAAAATAAAGGACTTCCTTATTAATGTTCTTTTATTGCAATATAATTGTTGCTTATGATATGATGAATATGCTATTGATATGGCGAATGTAGAAGAAAAGATAGAGATATTAAGCGATCAGTGTTCTCTATCTAGCCTGTGATAAACCTACTTGTAGGAAATCAAAGTAATAGTAACCTGCGACACAAAGGTGATGGCCTTGCCCCCGCGGCCAGCGCGAGCCGTGCGCCCTACGCGGTGGATGTAGTCCTTGCTGTGCAGCGGGATGTCCAAGTTGATCACCACATCCACATGGGGGATGTCCAGACCTCTGTAAAAATATGCAGCACACTTATTTGATACGCAATTAGAGAGAAATGTGGTTAATCCCATATCTCTAATTATATACTACATAACTACAGCTTAAAGTTTTATGAGAAGTAAAGGACAGTTCAATTTAATTTACAATTTAGGTTAACTCACATAGGTATTTGATTTTTCTATGAAATCAAAGGCCTTCATATATTAAGTGTAAAAATAGACTAACATTATTTTTTCTTAAAGTCGTAAAGATGGATGGGGAAAATTTCGTCACACTCAATATTAATTCACCTGGAAGCGACGTCGGTACAAATGAGCACGGAGCGACTCTTGCTCTTGAACTTGTTGAGCGCGGCCAGTCTCTTCTGCTGCGACATCTGTCCGTGCAGCGGCACGGCGGGCACGCCCAGCGCGCGCAGCAGCAGCGCCGCGCGCAATGCGCCCGCGCACGTCGACACGAACACGATGAACGAGTTGCCCGCCATCTCGTTCAAAATGTGCACCAGATATACGTCCTGTTGGTATCATTCCATACAATCCATCAATATCGTATTATTAGAGCCAGAAAAAGTTTAAATACACCATGTATTATATGGACATAGTTAAATGCTCTACTTAAAACTGTGTTCACAATTCAACATTAATAAACGCGAGATAAAATTTATTATACAGAATTGAGAACTTTTGTATTTTTTATTATTTCTATAACTAACCTTATATTTAACCGGTATAAACAAATAGTACTGTTGCAGTTTCTCAACAGTCTGGTATTTGGTTGACACTTCCACTTTCACCGGATCTCGTAGGGAAGCTCGTTGGAGCTTTTGAACTTTCTTCGTCATTGTGGCCGAGAACAAATAGGTGCGCCGCTCACGTGGAATCACACGTAGAATTTTGTCCACTTCCACCTCAAAGTCCATGTTGAGGATTCGATCTGCTTCATCCATTACCTGATTGTATGAAATTATCATAAAAATAAATAAAACAATCCAGTTGAAATTATAGAACATAGTAAATTGTGATGTTGAGTAAAATAATATTATGAGCAATCAACTTTAATCATCATAGTTTGATGTATTGACAATAATCAATTTTAACATGTGTTTTGCTTGGATACCATGTTAAGCTTACTTTTGGATACTATCATTGACAAAGTAAATACATAAATTCATAAAAACAATAGGCGTGATGATATACTCAAAGTGGCTGGCAGCAGTTGGATGCAAAGAGCTGAAGATCGAGCTCAGTGGTG
>DWTO01000806.1:0-18790 GCA_018244755.1 Jemadia pseudognetus | reverse complement strand
ATCCAGCTTCTGCCTGCAGCCTTTCGCAGGTCGTCATCCCACCTGGCCGGAGGGCGTCCTACACTACGTTTGCTCGGCAAAATTTATTTACGTCGTTTAAATATAGCCTTAACTCTTCTCACAACCGGAGGACCTTGTGTAATAGCGGAAAGACAAATAAATTAACGATGATGTTTATATATCAGATCCAAGTTTAGTTAATTGTGTGTCAACGGTAACCACAGTAGAGATTATTCTGGTCGGAAGTTAGTGTGAGTGGAGCTTTATTTACATTTTATTTAAATAAGCACACTAAACATGTGAACAATGTTCACTCACGGCGACTGATATCACGTTTCGTTTATCCCCCGGTGCTTATATCCGTATTAAACTAGATATTTAGTAGTCACTTTTATTCTGCCGATCTAACATAGCGTAACGGGAAATGGGCGAAGGGAAAACCGTTCCCCTTAAGGGATGGTAATTAATTGTTACGGTGTATGAGGTTCGATGGGTCTTGTAATATTTGGGATTAGGTATTTAATTTTCATATTCATGATTTTATAATTCGTACTTAATACTTAATTCACTTTAAGGCGATACCTATAATATAATCCCGGTTGACCAATATACCAAAGGTCCTACTTCTAATCTATCCTATAAGCCTAGCTCATACCTAATGATAAGCGAAGACGTATCCTAGCATAGGCTGAATCACGCATACCTAATAAAAGTTTATTTTCATTCCTATAAGAAAATAAAATCCTTTTAACTCTTCACTTGAGGTTTCCGCGACGAGCCTTAAAGTGCTTGAGCAATTTCATAAATGACGATTTACATTCCCTTGAAAATACATAGATGCTATATACTATACGATACATAATATACAAGTCTCCTTAATTATTAAATCCACCATGAAAACCATTAACAGCGCCTTGCACTGCCATCTGTTGGTAAGTAGTAGGTAACATGTCAAATAACGTTCGAAAAATATTTAAATAAAGTTTGCGTTTAATAAATCATCTTTTGACTTCTAAAAATGCAATCTCTTGACTTTAATGTACTCAGAAGAACAAAGAAAACAATTAAAATAGTGCTCACTTTATTATGCTCACATGAAATAAGTGCTGCATAGTTAAATAATAAGTATAGATATGAAGTCTGACGACGAAACGATATTTTAAAGTTTTATTTTAATGTTAAGTCCGCCGTTTTTATTACTTTACATCTGGTATTATATCACATAAAAAATACATAAATCTATACCAGATAATAATATAATTACTATTGAAACAAATATCATAATATGTATAATAATTATATCATTAAACCAAGTTTGTTGCGGGGTGGGCAGATGGCACCGAGTGCGCGGATCTCTTTATCTTTCTAGACGCGATCCTTCTACATTCGTCATTTACGCAATAATAATACTAATTGTATTCTATCAATATGATGAAAATCATTTCAAAAGCGATAAGTGTTTTATTATTACAGGCGCACGACGCCAAACCATTTATAGATCGAAATTCGTTAATAATAATGTCAATGTTTGATTGATGTTTTGAGGACAGTGACATCGGGATGTTAGCATCGCAGATAGACCTATGTACCTACCTGTGTACGTATGTACCGAGAGTTCAACGCACGATACAGACAGACGTTACGTAAGCGAAGAATTGGCCTCCAGCTAACATTATGGCACGATGTGCAAAAACGTTATTATACTTGCATATACGTATATATTCACTTAATCTTCAAGTAAATATCGACTTAACATCTTATAGTTATAAAATATATATTTGCATCAATCATTCCATTTAATAAGCGCTAGATAAATGTGGATATGCAAACACGTATATTTTATATCGTAGCGAGGAATTATGATTTTTTACTAACTATTCGAGTGCTATATTCACTCACAAGTCGAAACTCATTGATATATATTTATATTAAGTACAAAGTTATTCATTACATACATACATACATATCTCACGCCAGGTTCCTTGCGGGGTAGGCGTAGAGCAATTAATTAATTAAGTTATTAGTTAATAATTACGTATCATAATAAGTGACATATTAAACCACGACTTACGACGAATGGGTATGGATTTAGGTGTTTATAGCTGTTCGACTGATTGTGACTGCTGCTATATTTTTTAAGAGAAATTATCAATACTGCTGCCAGTCAATGCATTTACGGCTCTATGTTCCCCACAACTTTAAAATAATTTTGTATTAATCTTATTAACCAATATGAACTAACTGCATTAACTTACATGAACAGTCCTATAGCTACAGTCTGTTCAAGGTAGGTTCCTGATGCCTATGGAAGGCCGCGACCACTCGTGACTGCTGTCTGGTCGTTTGCTACGCTCGTCGCTAACATAAGAACCCAACCACGTCCGCTTGCGGTATGCTTTCCGAAACAAATAGCTGCCAGTTTTGACTTGCCTTTATTTTCAGCGACTCTTCTCAAAATCTTACACATGTAGGTACATGAATGGCCAAGCTTATAATTCCTATCTGTAATCTTTATTTTCGTTCAATTACCGTAATGAACTATTTTCACGCTATGTTCTTTATGAAATTATATATGTATAACACACCTATGTGCCCTTTAGGATAATCGCACTAGAATTGTTTTTTTTTTAAATCGCACTAGAATTTAAAAATACAAATGCTGAATATTTTATTTTCTTAAAAAAACACCTCATAAACTCAATGCAGTTAGATTACAAATAATATACAGTATTTTTTATATGCATTATTCTAATAATTATCGTATGCTTTGTTCCTTTGTTCAAAAATTTTACCGTTATACGACAGTTATGAACCGTATAATTACTACCGTTTATGTAATTAAATTATTACTGAAGTATTTATATTATAAATTTTGAATTGAAATTACTGAATGAACGAATGAGCGACTTAAATACTCTCCACCGCTAATTACTGTCCGCGAGCCACTTGCTCATCTTAATTTTATTATACTCCACTGTATGACTCCAGCGTATGTCAATATAACAATTGTATTAATTAATAATTATTATACTTGCAAGTAATTTAACTTAAAGCTTCCTATTTGAAAATACATTTATCTTCATAAAATTGTTATTGTGCAAATTTTTCTTCATATTTGATCAATATTGGAATATTATTATACTTCTAAAAAATCATTTTAAAAAAACATTTAGTAAACATAAAGTTAAAAAGTTTGGCACTTTTACCGAATAGATTAATGGATTTAATTTTGGACTTTATACAGTGTTAATTGGATAAAGGTAGGTATTCTTTGTAGTACAAAATTGTATTTTATCGTGCAGTATTGTGTTCAAAAATCCTTCAATGATGAAATAGACACCTATAACCGTATCATATCTTTTTTATTACACACACAACGCATTATCCAAATATTCTAAATAAATTGATTTAATAGGTACTTTATACATAACTATTTTATGCATAAGTTTTTAGATACTTAAGTATTTTTTTCTTTTTCTAGCCCACCTGATTATACAAAAGGAGTGTTTCAAACGCTGGGGTTCAAAGAGTTTCACGAATATCTGATGCTGTCAGATGAAGAGAAAAACAGCGTAAAAGGGAATCAACTATTAAAGCAGAGCATAGATAATATGAAAATGGCCACTCGGAGGTACGCCAGACGCCAAAACAAAATGGTCATCGGCAGATTTCTGGAATACCCGACACGCGAGGTATAAATCTAGTACAATTTTTTGATTTATAAATATATACACATGACTTCTCAGAAATAAGGGAAGTTCGCTTATTATAATAAAACATGAAATCTGTATTAAGTACGAATTAGCGAAGTCTTTATACATTTATATGAATAAAATAGGTACAAATATCTACTATATTGGTCATAACTCGAACACGACAAACATTTAGATTATAATTTGATATGTAATTCAAGAATTATTGTTTATCAGTAGAATAAATTCATTCTTTTTGAGAATCCGACCAATTTACAATAAGCGATAAAAATATTTTTACGCGTGTGCAATATTACAATGCGCGCCCTCTATTGTTCAGTAGCGATTATTTTTAAACCCTTTTGTAAGCTTCGATATAATTGTTACAAGTTTCAATAGATGTCTCTATTCCCTTTTTAGGTGCCTCCTATTTTCGAATTAGATACAACAGATATATCGAAGTGGGAAGAAAACGTGAAAAATAAAGCAATAAAAATAATTGAAAGTTTTTTACATCAATCGCCATATCCGTTTGATCCCTTGATACCACATTTACACGAGGAAAAGAAGAAAATCGACAGCCACTCTTCAAATTACTGCAACGTATGCGAAAGGTTAATCATCGGAGATAAGGAATTTGGAATACACATGAAGTCCCAACGGCATTCGAAAGCATTAAAAAGAAAATCGAAAACAATTAAACCGAATGAAAAAAAAGATACTGACATGACAAGTACAAATTGTAATGAAATAGCATCAAAATAACCAATTAAAAAAAATATTAAATTCATTACTACTTTAATGGCGTACTGAAAATGTCATATTAAACTTTATATTAACTGAAAGTCCAAAATGTAAACGTAACGTAACTTCACGCCTTTTATCCCCGAAGATGTAGGCAAAGGAGTGTAGTACAATCCCACGTTTCACCAGTTACATTTATGTCCCACTATGGAACAGGTGGTGAGCCTACTGCCATACACCGGGCATGAATACAGACTCTGAGCCACTAGTAGAAAATGTAAATTAGAAAAATTCTATAATGCCCGGGAATCGAACCCAGGACCTTCTGATCTGCAGTCACGGTTCCAACCAACGTGAAAAACGAGGCAGTCTTTCTGCAATTTTCCATGTAAAATATTTTGTTATATTAATAAGTTCTGCTGGAATTTACTGTTACCATATGAACATAGGAGTTTCAACCACAGATTATGGTTATTGTAGTTCAAAATTAACATTTATAACTTCTCAGAACTTCAGTGTGATTTCAAATGACAAATAAATGAATCGAAGCTAAGTAAATCTTTTATTTATTCCTACAATATTTACAAATCATAACAGTGTGACTCAACTGAAGGTTTTTCTTGCAATTTATCAGCAGTTGCAATTTTTTTCTTTGGTGCTCTGTAGTCATAGCATTCAAATTCTGGATATTTAGTAATGATTTCATTGTATGCTTCACATAGTCTCCTGAATTCTGTGTTGGCAATCTGAAACGGTCTTGTTACGGGATCTATTTCAGCAATTTTATACATTTTTAAAGCCATTTCCTCCCGAACTTCCTCCGGAAATAATGTTTGTGCTCCTCTAATGGAATATTTCTGTCGCATTGAAAATATTTGCCGCGTCACTTTTTCGATAAGTTTGAAAGGTAGATTTATTATAGGCTGCTTTAGGGGGGTAAGTGTGACCACTCCAACATCCACATCAGGTTTTGGTAGAAAAGCAGATCCAGGAATATCAAATTTATAGTTTACCTTGCACCATGTTTGACACATGACAGAGAGTCTGCATCTTTGTTTGTCTGATAGAGGAGCAGCCATTCTTTCTGCTACTTCCTTTTGAAATGTTAAAGTCATTCTAGTTCTACCAAAAGACCATGGCCCTTCTTGTTTGGATATCATCTCTAACCAGCGAATAATTAATATTGTTGATACACTGAACGGGAGGTTGCCTATCAGGTTTACTGGAGGTGGAACATCCAGCCAGTCTACCTTTGCATCTTGAGGAATGAAATGTGCAATATTGGTCTTCAAAATATCACCAGTAATTATATCTACATCAAGATTGCTTTTGCAAGCATCTGCTATCAGTTCTAGAGAAGGAATAAATCTCACATCCTTCTCAATGAGTATGAGCTTTCTTGGCTGTTGCTGTATTATTGATCGAGTAATTCCCCCAGGTCCAGGACCCACTTCACAAACAACATGGCCCTGTATGTGGCCAGCGGCTCGAACTATTTTATTAATAAGCCGTGGTTCCATTAGAAAGTTCTGTGATAGTTCCTTAAGAGCGCGCAGTTTATATAATCTAATAACATCCTTAATACTTGGTAACGGAGGCAAACGTACGCGTACAGCTTTCGTTGCGGCGGCCATTGCTAATTTTGTTGTATTTTTACTGGCTCCTCGAAGTCGTCTAGAAAGGTTTCTTGTTTCACTGCGAAAATGGAGTACAGATAGATACCGAAAACGCCAGCACCAATAGAAAGACCAGTGATCCTGTTCCTTTTAGATATCTGTTGTAATTTTAGCACACGTTCACGGTTTTTTTGCTCGATTACCTTCATGTAATCTAGCTCCGCCTGTCTTAGTACTCGTTCCTTTTCACCTCCTTTAATGTTTGGCTTAAAGTCACCCATGACGAAATTATTACTTCGGCAAAATAACCTCAAAAGTCAAAACACTGTGTCAAACAAGTACAGATAATACAACATTATTAAAAGTGTCTATATACAAGGATGAACGAATGAATGAAAATCTAAGTC
Source organism: Jemadia pseudognetus (assembly GCA_018244755.1). NCBI lineage: Eukaryota > Metazoa > Arthropoda > Insecta > Lepidoptera > Hesperiidae > Jemadia > Jemadia pseudognetus. Next base: position 12,331 of record DWTO01000806.1, on the reverse strand, counting down.
GTAGGAATTAACATTCTTCTTTAAAACAAACAGTTATTATCACCTCAGAACAGAAATATACGTTTATAATTCTATGTCACGTGCATTACTTTTTTAACTTTAGCTGACAAATTAGATAATCTATTCTGAAATACAGGGGAGTAAGTTTAACTTGGCTATATAATATGTGTCGTCTATGGCATACACACTTAATATTATATACATTACATACCATATTTTAATTAAGCGTCATGTAAACTGGAGAATCCGAATACACAAACTATCATGAGTTGTAGTGATATTTGCAGATACTTTATGTACGGTAGTGAACACTATTGTAGTGTTCACTGCAGTACATAAAATGATATAAAACTGGAGCAGCGTATCAACAGAGATACCGTATGTTATTGAACATAGCTCGTAATTGACTGCCTCGTTGGTCAAGTGGTTGCAAAGCGCGACTGTTAATCAAAAAATCCTCAGTTCGATTCTCGGGCCGGATACTATTATGGTTTCTCTAACTTAAAACTTCTAGATGAAATTTCTAGTAGTGCCATTGAGTTTGGGTTCGTATCCGATATGTGGCAATAAGTTCACTCTCTCTTCCATGGTGAGATGTAAACTTTACTGGTGAAACGTGCTAGCGTACTACACTCCTCTGTCTACCTCTTCGGGGATTAAATAGTTGGGGTGTGATGTTATATTATCGTGTATAATTAAACCAGCAGACTAAAAGACAGTAAACAAAAAATTTCGGAGTTATTTTACTATTTACAAGGTGTTCAATAATAGGTGTTAATAACACTTATAAAATTACGGGAAAGAGAAATAATGTAATAACCTAAAAATAAATATGGCAACACATTTGAGCTCTGCGTTGAGGTGTATTATATTTTTTTGTTACAAGATTAGAGATGATCAGATTACATTTGTCTATAGTATAATCATCATCACTATCACCAGCCCATTGTTATCCACTGCTGAACATAGGCTTCCCCTCAGGGGTTATGCCCATATGCCTCACGCTATAGTATAATGTTATAAACTATTCTTAATATTATACATTACTTAATGTAATGAATTACTTTATATACATAATACATTGAAACTATAAAAAAACGTTTCCCTAGTCTATTTAAATTGTCAATGTAATGCAATACATACATTTGGCATAATTAACACAAAATTGCTGTAATTCTTTTTATTAGATCTCGCCTCCATATTCTGCTCTTAGTCCAGCATGTTAAAATATTTTGTCTTGCTCTAACTTGCAGGTTATTTGTACGAGTTACGATTAACGATTATACAATAACTAATTAGCTCTATCTAATTGGAAACAAAATAATGACAAATACTATGATCGTGCCTAATTGTAAGAAAAACGAAAAACGACTCTACATACGTATATTTTATATAACATAACAAACAACAGAAACAGCTGTTCGTTCCGTGACGTATCCGATGGAACAACAAAAGCCATGCGCACAGCTGCACCTTTCTAAACAAAACTTCTCTTTCGCACTTGCGTAGTTGCCATCTCTGGACGTAAACTCGGGTCGGGAGTTGCCTATGCCTCGCTTCGTTAAAGTTCGTTAGTGTTGTCAATAGCCGCATCGCGTTGTAGACGTATCGCTTGCTACGTTCACCAGTGCATTTCGAAGTTTGTTGTGTATTTGTGTTATAAATTATGCCTTTTATTTCGAAAGATTGGCGTTCGCCCGGCGAGGAGTGGGTTAAGACTCAAGAGGGTTGGGAAAAGAAAAAGGTGCTCGAATGCACTGCACAGCGGTGAGTTATTGCAAAATAAACCGATCCTTTGTTCGATTTTCGTTTGGCGCTTACAGCACGAATAGTTTTAGAGATACTTAACACGATTAAAATGTGATCATTTTTCACGCTGTAATGCTTACTTTTATTTTAATTATTGCAAGTGTGTCGTGATTGCAGTATTCGATTGTTTTTGTTTTGCATTGCAGATATCCCGCTATCTCTAACTTTAATAACAGTGACGATAATCAACAGAAATGGTGAGTACTTACATACCTACCGTTAAAATTACAATTATTCAGAATTTCAGATTCAATCGTACAAGTTGCGATCAGCTGATTCTGTTTTCATTGTGGTAGTTAAGTATCGATTATTTTGCGTGTATGAGTTTCCAGTCCTTCGCCTGGTTTGCGTATTACATTGTCTAAGTAGGTAAGGGCCACATCGCTATCCAAAGGTGACATATTATACACGACGCCAATTATTCCGAACGAGTTATTGGAACAATATCTACACGGAGATTTATCTTGTACATGTAATCGTTAATAAAAATTATGACAATAATAGCAATATTCACTTATTAATAAAAAATAACGTGTCACTTATTAATAATGGTAATAGATTTTAACTAAAACTAATAATAGTTTCACACGAATACTTATGAAATATATCGAATAGGAAATTTATTAGTTCATGGATCTATTATATTGGATTATTCGACGACATTACATCGTGTTTTTTGTTGCATGTCACATAAAAAATACTTAGTAATAATCATATACAGTTTCCACAATACTTTAACCCTGTAATTGCGCCAGTCATTATGACGAAAGCCGTTGACTGCGACGCATCGAAACACCGGAAAATTGTCGGAAACCACTTTCATGTTGTGCTACGCTAAAAATAAAGTTTGAACTCGTTTTCTCACTCGTGATTTTAATTTTCATTATTACGTGATCGCTAATGTAATCAATCTGTAAGGTTTGAAACGGTGCTATTTGTTTGTGTATTTTTTTATTCTACAGACTTATCCGAATTATACATATTATCACACCAAGACCCTCATGGAGTAGGCAGGAAGAACCGAATGTCAAAAAACTATTTTACAGACTCGACATGCGATTTCTACATGTATCTCTCTTCGTACATATACGCCGTTTTATGAGACTTCGAATTCTCCTAACAACCATGTCGCAATGTCGTCTTGGATGCATCGGGGCGTTCTCATTTTTATACTAATTCCTACTCTCTTTCTAACAAAACATCTTCGTCCCATGCAGCCTTTGAATTACGTTCGACAGATTTACACATATGCAATTTGTCTATGACCTCGAGTAACGTCTTGGATAATTTTTATCTGCAATTCTGACTCATCCTTGGTACAGTTCAAACTGTGCCCATTAAATAAGTATCTATTGTGATTTAAAAAAACGAATATCGTCCTATTTTATTCTATTTCTATCCTTATCGGTAAGAAAGTTTCAGATTTCTTAATTGAAATATTTTTTTTTTTACGTACGCTCACATATCTTGAGGTATTATTTGTCATTTCACAGTTGGCACGCATTGATTTTGATTGCGATATAATTCTATTACCGACTGACCATCGCTCGTTGAATACAAAGGCCTTGTGAATAATAATAAAAAAGGGTTCAACATTTAGAAGATAAAACGTAATGTAACATCACTCTTATAATCCCTATAGAGGTGACAGAGTGTGGTACAGTTTCAAGTTCCACTAGTTACGTTAACGTCCCATTGCGGAATAAGTATGGGGTGGACCTATTGCCACACACCGGGCACAAATTAAGACTGAGTGAATAGGAAATTAACTATTAAAACTAAACCCAATAACTGCTACAATTGCCTGAATTGGCTGAATATCAATCAATATGATAAAAGCCACATATATAGTTTAAGATTATCGTTGGCTGAATATCAATCAATATTATAAAAGAGTGCATGCTTATTTTTTTAATCTATGGCAACAATTTATTTTGAAGTGGTGTACGTGCCACATTTTTTTTTATATATATTCAGCCTGACAAGCAGGCAGACGGGCCACCTGATGGTAAGTGGTCACCGTCGAAATAACTTACCAGTAGTTACAACTGCATGTAATGTTTATGAAACATTAGCAAAAAAATATTTAATAGGGTATTAATAGTATTCAAATCACCTTGTTTCACCTTCGTGATCAATCGTCGTGATCAATTGTTTCACCTTCGATCGATGTTTTATCAAACTAAAAAGCTTAGTTGTTAGGTTCAGCAAAATGTTACAATTAACAGACTAGTTAAATTTACTTTTTCGTAACGACTTTCAGCGACAGTTTATTTGTTCTATTCAATAAACCGTCCATTATGTAAGAGGCGGCGCAGTCCAGTACTTTTGTGTATATGGGCCAAGGGCACGCACAAGTAGGTTACTGATAAAAAACATTTAGTTCGTTTAAAGTAACGGAACTGCGATGTCCGCAAAAACTTTAAAATGTATGATTTTTGTTAAAACTCATACTTAAAATGGTTTTTTTTTATACTGATCAATAGCCAACTTGCCTGTCTTATTATAACTAGCCAGTAATGCATAGTATATGCAATGAATATCATGGGATATGTGGCCGTAAGAACACTAGGTAGTCTCTGCTACTGTAACCAGACGGCCGATAAAGTACATAGTATATATGTTCATAAATACATATTAGTATTGATTGTGCCTTCGGGTGCAAAACGAACGAAATAAATATTTTTTTTTACCCGGGCGCGAATCGAACCTACGTTACCCGTTTCAGCTATAGCTTCACTAATAATTTGGCCAACGGACCAGTCATTTGACTGTAGATGGGTGTGCTATAAGCATGATAAGTATATAGGTATTATAATAACCGTGGATCGATCGGTGGAGCACGCGAGTTCTGGAGTGGAGACCGCGCCTCGGCAAACGTAGTGCAGGACGCTTCCGGCCAGGCGGGATTACGATCTGAGAAAGGCTGCAGGCAGAAGTTGGATGCAGCAAGCCGAGGACAATGCGCGATGGCGCTCTTTGGGAGAGGCCTATGTCCAGCAGTGGACTGAGATAGGTTGATGATGATGATAATAAACGTAAAAAAATTGTCCGAAAAAGAAATGTATTTTATTTTATTAAAATTTTTATTAAAATTAAACCATTTCTGTTTTGTTGTTTTAACTTTGATTTAGAATATGAATATTCAAAATTAAAAAGGTTCGGAGCATTCCGGGCGATCCTGGCACCCAGCGGAGCGAAACATGATATTTTTGTGTATAACTGGGGCAAGTGATAGGACTGGGTTGAAATAGTTAATATCTAAGTACTTGCCTTTATGACATTTTTGACACTAAAACTACGCATTTGTCATAAAAATCTTATACAGTTTTCCAAATAAGTAAAATTCAGAGTTTATAATATAACAATAACTCTGAGTTTAAAACAATAACAATAATAATTCAGAATTTACAATATTTCGATAAAAAGACTAGGTTTTATTAGAAATTTGGAGTAACATTTCATGTTGTCATTAAAAACTTAGACACTTCTAATAATAATACGAAAAAAGTACGCTCTGTATTCACAATAATTTTATTTATCAATGATTTTAGTTATTTTTATCATTTAATCAAATCAATTAAAAACATATTTCTACAGAACTCCCATATGAAATTACGCTTCGCGCACGCGGTTCTCTTAATGAATGTTTAATGAGAAATTCTTTCAGACTGTATAAGAGGTAAAATCGACTAATTCGTGTGGAATTGGAGGTAAAGGTACGGGTTAAAAGCAGCTTGGAGGAGTTTTACTATTTAGAATTACCTAGATCAACTCCGAAAAGAATGGGCAATCCGTTTAGAATATTTTATTAGTTACTTTAATCATTAGCTAAAATGTTCACAGTCATAAACCTATATGCTTATATATACAGTAAATGTAATTAAAAGGGGAATATTTTAAAATCGATTAGTTTAAATCAGAGATATATTTTTGTTTTTTTTAAGCAAAAAGGCAAATATCGTTTAACCTTCACAAATTGCGTTTTTATAAAAATAAAAACATTTTTATTAGATAAACTCATTATAGAAAATACACAAATTTTAATCACACGTTTCATTCATTAACCTTATTTTAATTAAAATTCGTTCATGCCAGCCAGTGTTGCGAACAAAGAAATTATTTACATTTATGAAGGCGCATTCGTACATGACATTTTTTGTTCATGAAACATTGTGGAAAATTGAAAAAAAATGAATTTCAGCCCATCACAAATGTATATAGATGGAGAGATTGTGTAATGACGGGTATACGAAAATTGCTTCGACTCGAAGATTTAGCAAATACGTTTCAACAATATCTGGGTCAGCTTGAATTCTGAAATATGACAGTCTATTCATTTTGGGTTGCTAGTGGTAAAAAATAAGGTCACGAATATTTTTTTCGACTACGAATACACCTGTTATGTTTTAATAGTCACTAATTATTGGAAGTCAGAAAGCCGCCAGAAAGACAGAATACCCATAGCTTTAAGTGACTTAATAAAACAAAAAATTTCATAAAATTCTCTATCTTTCAATGCCATCAAATTAAAAATCTGTGAACTTGAAATCTGTTTGATTAAGCTTTTGTATACCAAATACTATGAAATTAATTACATTTAAATGCTACATGAGAAATATGAAAATAAATTGGCATCCCTTGGCTTAATCCAAAGCAGCCGCCGTTAAGCTGGTCGAAAAGAGTATCCAATTTGCTTAAAATTTTCGATATTTGTTTACCTAACAATTAGAGTTACCTCAAATCTTAATAAAACTAAAATAACTTAATAGTTTAGAAAGTTTACATATTTCGAATACTATGAAATAAACCGTCTTTTTATAGAATCGTTTAGTTTAGATAACTATGAAGCAAGAAGCTAACGATTTATGTGTTAAAAATAAAGATTTCGTCATTATCAAAATACACTTGTCCATTCCGGTCAGGCACTGTTTAAACGTGATGCAAAATTAAAAGGTACGGTCGAGACCTTTATCGGAAGACCAAATAATGGAGATAATGAAGGTACACCTTCGTCAATTAAATATTTTTAGCCCCAAACGGTCCGCCCACATCTAAACAAGGGGCCACGTTTGAAAGATGACTCAAAAACTTTTAAAACATGTCCCGACAAAAATAAGGAGGACATTTTTATTTTTAGCCGTTGATAGAAACGTCCTCTCGCAAAGGCTGATTCTACAGCGGATTTCGACGGTTATGGACAGCTTATTGTATTTATCAGATCTATCTTTAACTTTAGTGTGTTTAAAGATACATGTAAATGGTAGTGCATTTTTAAGTATAACGCCCTAAATAATTTTCACGTACGATATATTTAAAAGATAAATTTGTATTTTAAATAAAGAATATGCCTAGATACCATAGAAATATTTTAACATCAATTCACTTCCTGGATGATATTATCCCTATTTTTTCCTGAATGATATACTCGTTGCATAAAATAAGAAAAAGAAAGTTAATATATTGATTAATGTTTAATAATATTATTTAAAATATTTTATTTATTGTGGTATATGGCCTAACCTCCATATAAAATTATGAGATCACGTTTAATTTTAAATTGTTATTTTAAAATTTGTTAATTTTGTTGCAGAGCATTTTGATAATGGTAACACGTATATTACAAATACTTCGTACAACAGGTCCATTTGACAAAAACAAACCATACCATACCATATATATGATTCTGACAAGTAAATCTTTCCGCCCCATAAATTTGGGGCACCACTCACCACGAGGTCATCGCTAACCTTTTTGGCGTATTATTGAAGCTTTTACTTACGAGTTACGATCGTTTGCTCTTTGGTGTACTATAAAATATTTATGGAGGAAAAACGAAAATTACGCTAGTTTGAAACGCTTACAGTTAGCAATGGCAAGGAACAAATTGTGTTGCCCTAAAGAAAAATACAGCTTACTGTCCAGTGAATTCAGCCGTGATAATATTTACAATAAATCGTATAAGCCGAAATTATTTTGTGTTCTTAAATGGATACATTGCACGTATAAACTTACGTTGATTTTAACAGACAGTGTATCCTCTTATTCACCCAAGCCCCTCCAAAATCATTCCGACCGAACTTCCAATTTGTCTGTCGTATCTTCAAAAATAACCCTCATGTCGTCAACGTACCAGTTAGGTTTATCAGACGTCGTACCTACCAAATACGAAAGCTACTAAATCTTTTGTTTTGAAACATCAGCGCGGTAGGGCCACACCTGAACCCTTCCACTCCCTATACCGAACACACCCAAATGAAAAGGTTAATCTCGAAGCTTTTACTTAGGATGATTACGCTAACAGCTCTGCCCTTTGATATTTGATAAAACGTGGAGGGGTACTGAAACAATTAGATGATTTAGTAAGCAATTATTTATTTACTTTACCCAATAATTTTCTCAATGTATATTTCAGGTAGCCAGACGGCTTTGAAATAATTTAACAAATATTTATGCATTATTAAATTATTCGCGCAGTAAAAGGGAAGTAGTTTAATATTAGTTGCTGTAGGTTTAGCTAAAGGAAATATCGTAAGGAATCCCGCCGAACACCGACAACGTAATATCACCCTTATATCTCCCTGAAGGGTCAGGCAGAGGAATGTAATCCACGTTTCTGTCTCACCATAGAATAAGGCGTGACCCTAATACAACACACGGAACACAAATTCAGACTCCGACTTATTGCTAGGAATTTCAAAAAGAAAAACCCTTTCGGTTTACCACATTTATTTGACCCAAAGCGTCTACAGAAAAGATGGCTGTCGTGGTAAGAGTTATGAAACCTTGCTGGAGGGAAAAGTAAACAAGTAATGGATCCCCAGTCACGATGAAATAAGGCTTCCTGGGATTTAACATTGCTAAGCGGTGTGTATATAAACTAATTTATATCAGTGAAGCCGACGTGGAATAAAGTGCAGAGAGCACTCTCGAGATTGGATGCGTTATGTAACCCCACGTTTATTTAGATTCTAGAATCTAGCTTCATGAATATTTAGTGCGGTTAGGTGGTACTGAGTTTGGTAATCGAAATGAGATACGATAGAATGTTGCTGTGTATTGGCCGTAGATAATAGTTCTCGAGAGCCGAAACGCTTCTGTGTACTATGTCTAGTAAAGCATTACTTGTTTTTTCATTTTAGACAAAAAAGGAAATCGCTCTAATTTGATTTATTTGCCGGAACAGAATGACCGGGATGAAATGATTAAAACTGCAATCAAAATATGCTCCGTCCTAATTATTAATTACACGCCAAAATCTAACATGATTCGATGTGAAGCAGCCGTCGTAATCTAATATAAACATCCATTAATTGATTTTCCAACTTTGCGCTGTTTCCAATTGAATTTCGACCGTGACCCAAATGTATTTTCAAAACTTGTAGAGGTCTTGCTCATAGCCTAGGTAATGCGAGCTTTGTATATGAGACCTAAATGCATTTAACTGGCATCAGCAAACTGTTGCCCTAGTTTCGAGAACGCTTGTTTCCATGCGTCTGATGAAGGCTTGCTGTATTGGTTTAATAAGATATAGACTCAAAATTAATAATTGTATCATAAAGTTGTTACATCGTTTCTGATATTATTGGCTATATAGAGTTCCCTTACTTGTAATAGGGTTTTTTCATTGTATCTTTAGACGCTTGGAAAACTATATGACGCGCCACTAGCAAGTAGGTACATTTCTTGTAAATCTTTTATGCATTGTCATTCTTCCTGTTCCTCAATGGAATGGCCTTAAAACATAAATGTTTTTCATCTACTTGGTTGTTTAAAATATTACATTTTTCAATAATATTTGCCTACTCCTATTTCTACACGGTATCTCCCGTGTGGCTTCCTAAAATATACCAGAGTTGGTAACCAGAATACCTAGTTAAGGTAAGAACTCTTACTAAATAATCATAGTAATGTTCAAGAATTGAAAATGACTAAGGAATGCTATAAGGTTACAAATCTCGCTACTTCTATTGAAAAGTATTCAGTGTTAATTTGAAAAGTGTTGTCCTTTCAATTTTTTCTCTTCAGTTATTAGAATTTGGTTAGCTCTTTGGATATTCATATTCACATGTCTAGTCTGAACGCTTGGTTTTATGTTGTTCTTTTCTTGCAATATCGTCTTAGGCTAATAACTTTCATCAGCGTTGACGATGGAAAGCATTCTTATTTTAAACCACCTAATTTCGTAACTTTGATTCGCTGTGTTGCCATAACTGCGGTTTCTTCCATGTAAAAAGGTAATCAGTGTCGGCATACTCATGAAAGTTGTCAGCGCTCGGACAATTAGAAAAAGAAAACGACAATTTTAGTGAAAGCGTTCAAAAGTCTGTCATTGTGACGCAAATGCACGTTACTAATCACAGATTATAAATGGACACGTGCTTGGATATCATTATGTGGGATATTAATCTTTATGGTTATTAGTTTTGGCTGGAAACCTTTAAATGGTGAAACCACATAGGTGAGGAAAGATTAAAACATTTTAGTTGTCAAAAATATTATTATCGCGATTACATGTATTTATGTACCGAGTTATATAAAAAGGCTGAACCGATTTTCATGAAATACGTTATATAGAAAGCTTAAAACTCAAAGAATACTTTATTTTATAAATAACTATACAAATAAAATTGTGTAGGTATTACATCCAGTATATTTGCCAATGTTCACAACAGTATCCAACATTATACAAAATATTCAAAATTTATAACAATGCAATACAAATTATGTAACATTTTGTTGTGAATAAAAGCAATATCTTGACTGAATGCATACATTGTCTCCTATATTTAAACATTAAACGCAATTGAAACCCCTTTTAGAAACAGTTTTTCGTAGTTTGTATTTTTTCTTTCTATCAAAAGTATTCGTTTTCAAAGTCCTTCCAAATTTAAACTGGTAACGGAAATCTGTTGCCATATTTAGGGCAGTCACATTTTAACACGTCACGTTATAATGTAACATTAAGGAAATCATCATTTTTAAAGAGCTTTAAAATACTCTTGAAATTTTGGAATCGAGGACTTCTGAACGCAAAAATTATTAAAGGTTGACATAAAGCTTCGATGTTATATTTAGTACACATCTTGTGCCGAACTTAATATGTTATGGCGAAACTGGCGCTCGTGTATGAAGAGAGTGAGGAAGCATATCGAGTTCATAAAGACAGAAATTTGGCACTCGATGCTAACTGCCCACCCCGTAAAGGACTTGGTGTAAAGATGTAATAATAATATTGTAATCTTTATAAGGGTTTGCCAAGCTAAGTGTTAACCTGTATTAAAAATGTAATTAGCGGCAGTTTGCAAAAACGGATCCAGCTTTACAGGGGCACGATGTAGATGTAAAATTTAGATCTAAACAAAAAATTACAGACTGATTCGCCTGTGCCCTATATATTTGAAGCCGAATAAGAACATTACAGATCATTTGCATATCTACCCCCATCGAGGGAAGGAATCCGTGCCCAGTAGTGAAGCATAAAATGGGTTGCAACCCAGCCAAATGTGATGTTACTAAATTGGCAAACTAATAATAAGTAGGTAGGTACATGGCTGACATGGCAGGCATTGAAAAGGGAGTGCATCTTGGTCATCGGCCGAGCGGAGCGTCCTGGCAGAATGCCAGTTGTTTTCATTCGCATTTCAAATTTCAATTCGTATTTCAGTAGACGAATTTACGCTTCACGTTTATTTCAGTTTAACATCCGAAGAGGCGAACTTTCATTTTAAATAGGTCAATTTATGGACATGAATTGAGGTATCTTTTTGCCCTGAAGATGCAACGATGCAATATGGATAAGGTGACGTATGTGTGTGAGTGAACGTTCGAATATTAAGTCGAAGAGAGACACTAACAAGCGGAAGTCATTTGTTTCGTCTTTTGTGTAAAAATGTCAGCTGGGTTTTGAAAAAAGAACGTCATTAGCTCTATTTCGCATTCGTCATTGTATTTGCCGGCAAATAGTTTCAGTTTACGTTTAAAACGTAAGCTTTGTTTTACGAATTCAATAGAAATTTTTAAACTTTTGAATTGTAATATTTTAACCATCATCAATTATTTTATCATTTCCTCATTGTTTACGGATCTCATCACAGAATGAGAAGAGATAAGATATAAAATCCTACCGCGCTGGTCAAGTGTTGGTTGATCGTATTCAAAAGCTATATAATTTTAACTGTATGGGTGTCGTCAGAATGTGACACTACATCCCATGATTCCATAAAGTCAGAGAAGCGGGCCAGGGTTTGAACTATAAACACCGAAGTGGGATACTGCAACCGAAAACTATCACTTTAATGTATCATCATCATCAGCGTATCTCAGTTCACTGCTGGACATAGGCCTGCCCCAAAGAGCGCCACCGCGCCCTGTCTTCCGCTTGCCACATCCAGCTTCTGCCTGCAGCCTTTCGCAGATCATCATATTTAATATGTATATGTAATATCTTATGTTATGCTAATATTTATTTATGTGAGGAATACTAACAGGTTTAGTAATTGTTTGTCATTTTTTTCCGCAC
>DWTO01000805.1:0-18792 GCA_018244755.1 Jemadia pseudognetus | reverse complement strand
TTAATACTGAACCATTATAATATTTAATACCGCACCATTATAATATTTAATACTGAACCATTATAATATTTAATACTGAACCATTATAATATTTAATACTGAACCATTATAATATTTAATACTGAACCACTATAATACATATTTACTACCTGACAGTAATATTCTAATAACAGAATCAGACAGTAACTACCTGTTAAGATTGTTTTTTGCTAGTTTGCTGCTCTCTTTAAAGGTTAAAATACAATAAATACAATAACTGGATAAAATACAATAACAAAATATATTCAAAGTTCGATTAGCGAACATTAGCAACCGAAATATATGAAAAACTAATTTATTATATAGGCACTTCATGAAAACTAATTACTTATAATAAAATAAAATAACAATATACGTGAAGTAGGCATCTACTATAGAAGGTTACAGTATTTGATTATTGTGTGATATTACAATCGTCTTTTACTATTATTATTAAATATACTTTTATTATTATTATTATTATATATATTATTTGATAATAATAAAACACGATTGAAATATTGCATGTTTTAGAAGTTATAAAAACTGTCTGGTCTCTTTACAACATTACCAAGATCGAGACACGACATTCAAAGTGAAATAGCGTTACGTAGAATTAAGAATGATTGTTCTTTATTGGCCGGCGGTATTAAACAATTATGGTTATAGTTGTTTTATTTAACCGAACGCGGTCAGATGTGGTGTGTGTTTTATGACATAGATCCTAAAGTCAATAATCAGTTAATACGCGTCGCAATGTTCCGAGGGATAACAGTTCAGTTATTAGTAGGGTTAACTGGTTATTAGTCTGATACGCCTGTCTTTAATGTTCGCTATCTATTTTTATGTTTATTAATATTCTGTATTTCATATGAACAAAAGTAAAAGTACATAATATGCAACTAAGTATTTACATTTATCCAATTTCAGCGAAAAAACATAACGATACCAAGCATTCAAACTGTATTAGTTTTTAAAACTCTATTTGATATATATTATTATTGTTAAATATAATGGAATTATTCATAAACGACCATGCAAACGTCACTTAATCGTTTTCTTCTTTTGATTTAATGACATCACTAAAAATGTTATATGATTGTATGCATCATGTATGGAAGAGCGACAAAAAGTACATTTAGACAAAAATGTTACACATCGTAGATTTTCCTTAACCGTTTCTAAGAACACTGACGATAAGAAAAGGGTCATAACTAATTAGCTTGAATCTATATTTGAAACCTCGACAAGGTCTTAAAGGTTTTTACTCGGAACAACTTGTGCAATGTCGTCAAACCTTTCTATGATTGCATCTAGATTCTAGACCCTACTATTAAGCGCCTAATAGATATTCACTAGAGCCGTAAGCAACTGGAGTAAGCTAAAAGGCTACAGTACAGAGGGCATTTTTAGTTCCGTACAAGAACTAATCTTTAAATATTATTATTAGTAATAAAATAACCAAGTCCTTGTTTTATTAGGTACGTATTTTATTAACTTACTGTAATTGTACATAATCATACCAACAGCGAAATACACAGTACCTTATGAGACTAAATCAGTTTGAGTAACCCAATAAACACTGAGAAAAAGAAGACATGATTTTGAGTATAATTATCTGGAAAAGGATTAAACAAAATGCTAAGGTATGTAATACTATAACTATTCTAATTCTATTTTCTAATGCAGCATAAATTATACAATTTATAACAGTGCTATGGCCTACACTGGCCAGTACGAAAATAGATAGCTGCCCTGCTGTTTGTCTACCGCTATAAAAATTTAATAAAATACATTTTATAGGACAAACTAGATATTGCATTGTTTGCGACAAACGAGAGTCTTCCGCAGACGCAGCTATTACGACTGAACTAAACAGGCCGATGGTATTCGGGTCGCCCAATTGACGGTCGTATGGGACGTTTAAAAAACGATTACTGTCATGAGTTACATATTATTTTTATACGTGAAGTTTGGGACAAGTAGGAAATGTTAGATACGTTTTGAAATCCACTCACGTTTCATCCACTCGATGATTTTAACTGCGCCGCTAAAGTGAAATGATAAAGTACCTACTAAAATGATTATAATTAATAATAGTAATCATTCATCTGCAGACTTGTGAATAAAAAAAACGAACAATAGTTTAATATAAATCACAGCTACAAATATTGAAGCAACAATCTTTCAACTGCATCCAAGTTCCAATATTACAGAATGCCATAAAGCATTTAATCGTCCTTTTGTAATTATTACGTCAAGGTAAAATAAGGCAAAAATTAATTTAAAATCGATATTCCTTTCAATGTAATCTATTTTGAATCGAGTCGTTTAATGAATAAAGGTGTGCCTATACAACGCATGGTCAATTCGACATTGACTCATATATCATAAATAGTAGCGGTGTGTATTGTTAATCAGATCAATCCGAGCACGTCAAAACAATAATTGTGACAGTTTGACTGATAGTCTGTAGCGAGTAGCGAACGGTATACTTGAAATGCCATTAAGTTATCTATAACAGTATCAGATAATACAAAATGGCCCTGTTTCTAATACTAATTTTTCTTTCTATATTCTATTTTGATTGTTTTAACATTGTTCACGTCGCACGGTGATAACATTGGCCTCTTCAATAAACTCTAAATTACAGGTACTGAGTTTGTCATGTTTTATTACGTAACACGTAACATCAAGTCTGTAGGTAATCCCCGAAAAGGTAGGTATAGAAGTGTAGTACACTCCCACGTTTTACCAGTTGCGTTTACGTCCTACCGTGGTATCGGTGGTGAGCCTATAGCCATACACGAGCACATATTCAGACTCCGAGCCACTACTAGGAAAATTTAAATTAAAAAAATCCTATAGTGCCTGACCCGGGATTCGAAGCCAGAACCTCTCGTTCGGCAGTCGCGCTTGCAACCAACACAGCCAATTAGGCAGTTAATATCAATTTAATCAACCGTTATCCAAATAAAAATAAATCATGTATTTTTTATATGCAAACATTATATACATATACTAGCTAAATGAAGTGTTTCTCAAACTTTATTGTAAATTACAAAAAGTGGACCGGTTTGTATGAAGTAAGTATGCAATATGATTTTACGGATTCGATTGGAATTAAAAATGTTTTTAATTAACTCACGAGGCCGTTCGGCGTTAAGATTGTTGTTTGATACAAATTACCTCGAATTTAACTATGTTTATGCCGTATTTACGACTCTAATTCCTATTTGAGGTCAACTAACCGTAAATGACTGCAGAATTATCCAGAAGTGTTAGAAATATATTTTTCACATACGTATATACGTCTTTTTTGCAAATCACGCAAGTATATGAATTTCAGCTCACGATATTTTATGCAAAATTAATAAACTCCAATGTACTTAATCATTTACATTAAGGAAACTGCTAGGTTCATATTGGCAGGTCAGTTATGACATAGTATCTATTTCCCCACGAATCGCATAGAGTGGGGTCGAACCATATTGTTACAAATGAGTATGATAGATCAGCGAATAACAAATTATAGATATAAAGTTATTTCTACATTTAATGATATGATCCTGATCAAATATGAAGCGGGTTTTTACTTCATCGCTTAAATCAGCATTTCGTATTGTGCAAATGTTTTCGTAGCTAATTTTCGTACCAACTATTTAAACGGCAAAAAGTTTTAATTAACTCACATGTAGTTACACGTTTATTTAATTATTTCTAATATTTATTTTGTGGACGATGGAATATTAAATATACAAATATTATGTATACGATTATTTACACAAGATTTTCGTTTACATGGAAAAGAAAACCGAAATATAATATGTTTCGTAACTTTATCATTGAGACTTGGCATTAAGTAACATTGAAGTAATTGCGATCACCAGACAATGAACGGGTACATATAATTCATATCACAAACAGACAGTTAAAGGAACGTAAAAACTGGAATTACGGAAACCTCAGGCGGCAAACCTTTTGATTAACGCACAGCTGATGCCATACACTTGATCATTTTAACCCATGTCTTACGAGGTAGGGCAATTTCGGCTCGATTTGTATTTGGCGCACTACGAGTTATATTTCTGATGATATGATACGCATTATCAGTTCCCACATCTGCTAAAATAAATGAGAAATTAATAAACAACATATTGTACTCAACTATTACCTACTTTTCAAGTTAAAGAAATATATAATAGAAATATTGATAAGCCTAATTTAAATTCTGTCTTCGATTATACAGATGTAACACAAAATTAGAACACTTGGTGTCCTGGCGAATGAGTATACTCTAATAACTGCACTTTTATAACACGTAATGATGCAACCGTTAATTGTACAATGGGGAAATAACCACATAGTACATGTAATATTATTTGATGGCAATCAAAAAATGTCAGATGTAATGCAGGACAGACTAAAAATTAGGAGGATGTCGTGTCTTAAGTCGATCAACGACAAATACCGACAACAAACGTAAAACGCACGACGGTACAACAGATCCCAAAATACTCTGCACGCAAGTGTTAATTATATGAATGTTTTTTTGCGTAGACACTACATCATCACTGCTGCTCATTATGACACCAGGCGGGGCTTAACGACTTAAATCATGACGAAATAAAATGTATTTATTTTGTGTCATTTAAAATATCGTACGGTTGTAGCATATGTCATGTATTAACCGCTCAATTGCCTTGAAACACGGTAGAAATATAACGTGTGTGCATGAATAGTTACGTCATTTATATCATGTTAATTTTTTAGTCAATTATAAATATATTTTGGTTATATACAAAAAAATATTTAATGAAACCAAAATTATGTGTATAAAGCATCTATCTAAATAATATATAAATAGACAAAAAATTTAAATCTATTATTAAAGCAAATCTTTGTAAAAAAGGTTATTACAAAGTAAATGATTACTTAAATGATAAACATGCTTCATGTAATGTAATTGCATCCCACAATAAATTATGTAGCTTATATTTTATCATAAGTGCTTATTTTAAAAGATGCAATAGCACATCTATGGAGTTTCTTGTGCCGCTTCTTCTCCATAGCGAGGCATCTTCCAAAGCGGTGGTAGCCAGCATTTTGACGTACAAAAAGTGTTCGAATGAACCAATTATAGATAAATGACAGTTGAATTTGAATATGAATAAAATTGGTAAAATAAAATAGATGTCCCTTCTTCATTTTGATAACGTAAGAAAAAGTTATTTTAGAGTATTGAATAGGCTAGCATTATTTTTACTGTACAGTACTTTCTATATTAAGGTATTTAAAATAAATAGGAAGACTTATATTTTGAGTAACTACGGGAAAACTAAATACGAAATTTTACGAAGTAAATGGCTAACATTATTATCAAAATAACCCGTATACCATTATGTATTGGGAAAAGATTAACCTGAAAATGATGTCTGAGCGCAAACCTTAACGCATGGAAATTATAATCCCTACAACTTCCAGTTTCCATAATTCATTCTTCAATTCCTCATTAGTTGTACGTTAGGTTAATTAATACAGAAAAAATATCTTATCGTCATTATGAATTAATATTTTGGTGCGTCAGAGAATCAATGTACGAGTATAAGCGCAGTTGCAATCAGAGCTACCGGAAGGGTCACTGGCAGATAAGCTTCTGTATAATTTTGAGGCCATAACATATTATGCTTATTATCTTTATCGTTATTCTGTGTTTAGATCTTATCACAGGTTAGTAATGAGATTTAAAACGGCGTACACACGACGCGGGTTCTAAACTGTATCTACAAATATCATAATCCCATCAGAAAACATATGAGAACCAATTGAACTTGCGACTAAAAGGTCTGCAATCATTTTGGACTCTATTTTATAATTGTTCTTTATTATTTATGTTTAATTACACGACCGATAAGTAGTTTTTGCTACGGCACGAGATCAAGACTGACCGAACCGAGAATTTGTTATACCATATATAATTGTTATACATATACCATAATATTTTTTTCAGTTTGTTTAGCGAGCCAATAATATATTGAAATCGGAATTTACTACACATCTATAATATGCCTTTCAATATATTAAAGAAAGATGAAACGAATATATAAAACATTTTAGTAATTGAGACAGGTTTAGTATACGTTGTTCCTTATACTTTGTGTCATATTTAGGTATAATTACATCCTGCTGGCAGCTTTTTTATGGAAATATTACAATTACGAAATACGATTAAAATTTGTTACGGCACTGAGCACTGGTTTATCCCCGCAAGTGACACAGTTCTATTTGAATTTACTAAAGAATGCTATACCACTGGGGACTGCATCTGATAAATAAAAAAGTGAAAAAAGAGGATAAATTAATAAAAAATATATATTAATAATCACAGTCTAAGTACGTTTATCTCCAAATAATTTTATATTTGACGATTATAATATTATTTTAGTAACCGTTACAAGTGTAAACGGTATTTAATAAGGCTGTATGCATTTTGTAGGTTAAACTTGTTCTTACTGAACCTTGATAATACGCGTGGCAGTTAGATGATTAATAAGCGCTACTTATATGTATATTGACACTTATGTACAGCCGTCGCCGAAGTTACATATTGATTCAGATATATAATAGTTTGATTTATATACATACGTATGTGTGGGCGTAGAAATGAAGAACGTAGGAAATGGTTATTTCTTTTCAATATTTACTGCATTAAATACCAAATCGGTGCCAATGATAAAAATGACGGCAAAAAGGTCAGTTGGAATTGTACATATGTATATAGTACAATAAAAAAACATATTATATATTGATATAGTTTGATCATAAAAATAAAACGTTTATTAAAAAATTAATATGTCCGTAAGATAACAGACAATCTTATTGTGCTATAAACATTTACTGATAGTCTCATCATTGAGATTGACACGTTGTCACCAACGTATACAAAGTGGATTGACAAAACAGTACTAATCCTGTTCTAGGTAGGTTATAGGATCTATGGCCGGCAGCCACCACTCATATCCTGCTTGTTTTTTTGCTACTTTCTTCACTAAAAACCTATATTATCTACTAGACGCATAGATAATACTTTGCTAGCAGATGCGAAGGACAGAACGTAAAATGTAAAAAAAAATGAGCTTGAAAAAATTTTAGAATAAAATAAATTTTCATACAGTATTCGGGGCCCCTTGGTAGTAATGAGGACACTAAGGTTGGCGACCTTTGAAGAATCGCTACTTTAAAATTGTGGTTATTAACAGCAAATTTGACACTAAACTAAAATCTTATTTATAAACAAATCAAGTAAGTACGCCTTCCTTATCTTTGTAAACGATAGGATAAAGATTTTGATTTTGTTAAGCTATACAGATATATTTACATATTCATACAATGATGTATGAATTTAGACATTACCACGAACAGTTTAGTCCGCACGATTGCGTGCGACAAACGATTAACCAAAATGTAACGTCTGTCATGCACCTATCAAATGTGCTTTTTTACTTTCAAATTTGTTCGAATACAAAAACCTGCGTGATTCATTAAGCTGTGTACATGCCATTTTAAATTTAGCCATGTTCATTTGCTTTTTGTTATATTAAGAATAACATAATTATAACTCATATTTAGTATACAAAAACAGTGACGGTAGAACGCGTTCGTCGTTTAGCGGATATGTTGTAATTGAAACCGCGTGATACGTCCACAAGTATTGACCGTACGTATGGATACAATGTATGTACTCGTAGATAGGTGTTACGTGCATTTCACACAATAATATATGTATATTTCAATTGACTACAAATACCAAATATTGATCCGTTAACTATACTAATTATTGGTACTAAGAGCATTCTTGAGCGACATCCAGTATACATTTATATTTATATAGCAAAAAACGACTAACTAGCAAACAGGTCTGCCACTGTTACCGTTTAAGAAAAAGCTTTTAGTGCGTAAAAAAATCACATAGCATTCATTAGTTTGTTTACTAACCCCCAACAACATTGACTACTGGTACCCCAGATTGAAAATAACACGATCTTCATATTACGAACGTAATATTACGACTTAAATCCCGGAAGAGGTAGGCAGAGGAGTGTAGTACACTTCCATATGTTTCACGCTTGCGGCCCACTATGGAATTGAGACATCCAGACGTGGGATTTGAACCAAGCACGTCTAGATCAACAGTAGTGCTTGCTCTCAACCAACGAAACAGATATGAATCTCACTATGGAAATTGTATTATTACTTTTCGCGATAATTTGTCCAGAATGCGAATGAGCACGCATTTACTTAAAATACATATATAACTAGCGCTAATGGACAGTGATTACTAGTGTCTAGTGCACGTAACTGAATTATAAATGATAATTATGATATAAGTGTATGATATTAAATCAAGCATTGGCTTGTGTTGTTCCAGTACTACGCAGATGAATAAATGAATAAAATTGAATAAATTATATGTCAATACTAGAAAACGGCGTGCTATTATGATTTGAAAAACAAAATTCGTAGTTTTCAAACTGTATGTAAAAAATTACCCATAAGAAAACATTTTAAAATTTCACTCTTCAAAATTAATTGTATGCACAAAATGTAAATACCTATATAGGTATACAGAGTAACGTTTATGTAACATTCATTGCAAATTATTTTCAAGGAATAATTAAACAACACCATTGTGAACAAATCGCTGCAATATCTCTCAAAGTAGATAATAATTTAGTTACAAGTTTTTCTAGGAGTTTCGCTTAAATAAATGCTCTGATTACTGAGTCAATATTATTACCATTTTATCCTATGATTGAACAGTTCGTACTTATTTTTCAAATGCGTAAAGCGTTGGATTAAGTATCTTGTCCAATATAACCTAGTTTTTTGTTACTCGTATGTAACAACTTTGAAACATCTAAATGATTTCTGTGATAAGTTTCATTTTCTATTCATACGATTATAGAACTCCAAATTTCGGACTTACAAAACTGGATGTCTTTTAAAAACTTAGATCTTGTCAAAATCCGTTACCAATTCTTAAAAGGACGAGTGAAATTTTTCAGATGACAAATGACAATTTTTCATATTTGACAACAGAATAGCTTAGCATTCTGATGCTACTGATTATGTTCTAAGGTCAAATCTGATTAGTGTTACAGATTAACAGATTGAAATATGTTACAATCAATATATTGCACAATTGATCAATCACTTTAATAACGGTCATTGAACTTAACCAAACAATTTTGACCTTTAATTTTCGCCTCCGAGTTTATAAAGAAGCTTACAAATTGAGTGCGATTAATCACATCATGAGCACATACGCGAAAATTCTAGAACATTTTGCCTTGCCGTTTGTAATTGCGATAATTTATATTAATAGCGTTTATTTTCATATCGTATCATTAAACGCACAATGATTCAAACAGGAACATTCTGCATGTTTTAATGCCTTTATCGCATTTATTATATTTATGTCAAGGATGCCGCAAACGAGAAATAAAGTTTTTTAAACCTAATATTGAAATATTAATTATATTAAGAATATTAAGATACACAAAGCATAATAATGATGAAAACTGTATTTAGCATATTTACACTAAACCGACGATATATGTAGTACCTTTATTTGTTCCCCCTAAAAATATTGAAGATGCAGTTAATGTTAAAATTTATACATCATGAGTTTTATACATAAAAACAACAATATTTTAATAGTTTACGTTCCCGCTGTCACTTACATGTGATTAAACCCTCAATGACGTTCAATCTTAAAAATATAATAAGCTTCGACCGGACTTCAACCACTCATCGGTCACTAGTTAGAAACTAAAGACTATTATTACCAAGTAATAATAATTACAGAATACATAACGATAACCTCCGTCTATAAGATTATTCGTCGGATGATGTTGTTATCTTTTAGGGAAAACCTCCGGCTCATGATATGTTAATTGTATTGTATTTACATATTTAATTTCGATCCGTTTCGTGACGTTGCGCCCGTGATCTGGTTAAATGTTTTTATATAAGAAAATGCTCACACCATAGAATCACTGCGACGTTGCTATGATCGCAGTGGGAGCTTAAACTGCGATTACAACGTGTAATGGATTGTATGAAAAATAAACATTCTATGGAATTGTAACGTTGTACCGAAGTTTTGTACGATTTCGTTGAGCGATTTTAACCCATAAGCGACTAGTGTCTGACGATTCAAGTAATGAATAATGATTTCAATCTTCAAGATGGTTGGGTGATGGTTGAATCATTTAACCCTCACGATGCTGATTTCAAAATAAAACGAATGTCGCATAAAATCCTATAAGGTTCGCACAAGGTTGTAATTTTTTAGCAGTATCTCGAGATCTAGATCAGATATTGATCTAACCCGATAGATTGGCATACTTCAAATGCTTCGACATCAGCCCGACCAAACGGGACAGAGATATGCGTCCTTAATATTTCTAATACATTTTTATTGGATATTTTATAACACAGCAATAGTGACAATTATGGCGCGGTAAATTATAATTGCGCACCATATATTTTCTTCAAAGTTACCACCGCGAACTGCGGTTTCCCAAGGTCTTTTATTGAACTTTAAAAACGAATGAAGATCTTAATGTCAAATTAATTGTAATAATTAGTACTATTAAGTAAGTTAGCCTAACATATCAATGATACTTCTTAATTCACTAAAAATTGGAATACCTTAAGATTATATTAAATGTATTATGAAAAATCTTTATTTTATGGCGGGAATTAAATGTAACAACTATAAAATGTGTATAAAACAGAATTAATTAAACTATATAAAAACACCGAATAGAATAACATGAAGGCTAATATGTAATTCTTATGGTATAGGTACTATTAGCTAAACTGTACAGTGCTTACCAATACTAAGTCAAGGGAATCCTTTATAAAAATATACCACCAACAGTTACACTAGTTGTCACACATTCATTAATGTCAATATCATACACTATTCAGAGCAACAGTATAATGGAACAATGCACACAATTCAATATCACTTATTCCGTTGATTAAGCTGAGATTACAATCACTTGACGCTCAGGTGCGAGTGAAGATTTTTAATGTAACAACGAACAGTGCAACGTAAATCGTGAATTTGTAAACGTAGTGGAATCAAAGGAGACGAGCGCACATAGCGGAGGCGAGTGGACAATAACTTTATATTGAGCGGGCGGCAGCGGGCACAGAAGTCATATTTACTAGTTTTAACCACTCGAATTGCGGTGCCGGTGACGAACGATAAGCGATAAAGCGGCTTTGATTCATTCAACGATAACACAGTAAAATAACTTACTAATATTAGGAAATAATATATTATAATTAGGTATATTTACAAAATAGCCTTTATTGGTTTAAGTAACTTTAGGATGAAATTATCTCTATTCAATGGTGGGATGTAAACTGGTGAAACGTGGAGGTATACGACCCTCCTCTGCCTACGTCAACGGTGAGATACAGGTGTGATGTTACGTCTTTCTACTCATACAACATATGTATAACTTAGGGTTAAATACTTAAGATAATCATTTTTAATTAATTGTTCTCGAAGGATCTGACACTGATCTCAAATTGGGGATTCGAAAATATTCGGGGATTTTTTCTTAATATTTCGCAACGTTTAATTCTGCATTCAACAAACAATTTCATGAATTTTATATTAAAAATATCATTTTATACGTTATAAAACTTCAATAAAACGCCCAATTTGGTGCACGAACTTAAAACATTCATATTAACAATAATTCTCTTGGAGTACTAATGATAATAAATCAACGCATCATGGCAGTAAGCGCACGGCCAACGTATATTATGTAGCTACATACATATGTAAGGATCATTACATACTTACATATCATTATATGTGTACGATTCCATACGCGCGTGCTATTTAGAGTGGGCGGAGGTGCCATATAAGTCTCGACACGTACACAATTTTGGCAAGCGGCTCAGGATCATTTTATTACGAACACTTATGCATGACGTCCAGCTTATTTATATACATATAAAAACCGTAATGTGTGAAAAACCATTAACATTATAAATATTTTAAAAGTATATAGGAAAGCAATACGTCTCATTATCCAGTGGTATACCCACCATTTTACTGGTGATAGAATGAGCAACCGTTTCGCACGGCGAAGTACTACGGGACTACCGGTATACGTAATTTAACTTTAACTGAGAATCAATTTTTACTGTAGCAATTCGTATTTCCGCTTGAAGGGTGTAATTACCGTTCCATGTGTATACTTGAGGCGACCAGCTCAATCGTAACGTAACGAATGCATCTGTGACCAACTTCGAAAAGGATTGATAAACTAACTAATACTACATATAACTTCATATACATATAACTTCATGTCCAAACTATACTATACTATATATAACTTCATAGCAAAACATAAAGCATAGGTAAAA
The DNA here is from genome assembly GCA_018244755.1 of Jemadia pseudognetus. Classification (NCBI taxonomy): domain Eukaryota; kingdom Metazoa; phylum Arthropoda; class Insecta; order Lepidoptera; family Hesperiidae; genus Jemadia; species Jemadia pseudognetus. Next base: position 6,315 of record DWTO01000805.1, on the reverse strand, counting down.
GCTATTTATGACTTCTGCGTGCATCTTTGTTATTCTCGCTACATGGAAAAAGAATAGTTTTAAATCGTAATAATTTGTCGTAATAACAATTTCGTAATAATCTAATAATGTATCTACATTTTGGGGTTACTGGGAATATGCGTATTACATTAGCAATTTAAAACAAATTACTGGATCCTGATCGTCTATGCCTATAACTTACTACCTACACAAATATTACATAACAATTTAATACGGAATCCGTTCACGTAGACTTGGATCATAACAATACTATCTGAGATAAAAAAGCTAGCGTATTGATGTTGAAACAAGTACATCATAAGTACTATAAAACGTGATCGAATATAAGTATGGTTTTCTTCAAGCCATAGAATCTTCAACAGTTAGTAGAAAAGCCCATTTGCTTAATCTTGCTCCTACGACAACGCACGTTGTCGTACAAGACTGTCAGTGGCAACAAGTTTATTAAATATACCATACCCTTTTCCATGTTATTGCTTGTTTAAATTATTTACTAATACTTTAACATATGTACATACGTGCATATCTTAACACCAGCTCCCAAACTGGTTAGGCAGAGAGCACAAAGCGCCAAATATTTCTATCCTTTCATACCTGCCGCGCTTCTTCAGCCGATATCTAGCCTATTGATCAAGATAGGTAAGTCTTGGACACCAACAATATTCGCATTGTATACCTATTTCTTTTTTTACATTTAAGTCACTTCTTGTAATGATGAAAGCGAATATCTCGAGAGGAAACCAGCATATCATAAAGCTTACCTTAATATTTTCTACCGCTTGTGACGTCTGCCAACCCGTACTTAGCAAACGTGACAGGTTATGACTTCAACCTTCTAATTATAAGAAGGACCCGTATCCAGTAGTGCATCAATAACAAATAAGAGTTTATGATGATAATAATAAAACTTCTTATATAAATGAGAAACTTCAATAATTCAAAAGTTAAAGAGGAATCCGTTGCAAGTCTACCGTATTTGCGAAAAAGAGTTTAATGCGCCCATTTTATAGTATTCGTTACAATCGCTAATTCTTATAACTTGCACCCTTCACCTATCTATAGTGGCACTCCATCTGCACACGCGGTGTCGCCCTGTACCGCACTAATATACGTTTGCTCGCGAGGACACTATTCTAAGGGCTTGTATATATGATCACTTTTTCTTCGTGCGTTTAATATGACAGTAACACGAATTGCGTAAAATAAATGAATGTGGGCGTCGAATATTGTGGTGCATGGAATGATTCGTAAATGTAACCTTAAATGAAATAATGGTTGTGAATGTGTATCGGGCAATATTAGTAATGCTTTCATTTGAATGTTCTAAATTTTAATATTTACAATGAAACAACTCTTAAACTTTCTATATTTTTTCAATAACATTTAGAATGGTACCTCTATACACTAACGCTATTAAATTTATCAGTTTACCTGCATAAGGCTATGGAATAGGTTTACCCCCTATTCCATGCCGGGACGTAAAAGTAACTGGTGCAACGTTGGCGTGTATTACACACCTCTGCCTTCCTCTTAAAAAATCTACTGTAATGACAGACGTGATGTTACGATTGTCTACCGGTACAATATATGTATGTACAACTATAGTTCAATACCAATAATTTTTAATTACTTGACGTAGATGTATACAATATCCGCAAAATTGCGTAAATGATAGAAGAGACGGAGAAGTGTAGTGCACTCGCACGATTCACTTATCATGTTAAAGGTGAGTCCCATCATGGAATTAGAGAGGGGGGGGGGAGTTTATTGCCGTAACAGGTCACAAATCCAGACACTGAACTACCTACTATAAAGAAATTTTGAAGTTAGAAGAACCCAATGTTTATTGCCGTAAACAGGTCACAAATCCAGACACTGAACAACCTACTATAAAGAAATTTTGAAGTTAGAAGAACCCAATAATCAACAGCCACGCTTGAATCATTCGACCAGCGAGCAGTCAAAAAGGTAGGTCAGTAAACAAACAACATGTGTTGAAACTTGAATACTTGCGCATTCTATAGTATTGCTAATGTATATAAGGATAATCATCAGAATTTCCTTATAATTATTCCAATTTGATAAACTACAATTATGCTTCCTCTTTACAAACTCTTTCTTGAAACACATCGGAGTATATAAAAATGTTAACTTTAATCTCAAATGAATGAAATACAATTAGAACAGTCATGATTATTTTTTGGTATAAATAAGCATTTAACATTCACAGTTGAAGTTATTAAGATAGCTTAGGTGTCTAGCGCAAAATGCAGTGATAGTGTAGTGTTCTAAAATTCGATATCTCGTTCCGGGAAAGCGGATCTAAATCTGTATAACTTTATCGGCGTAAATAAATATCTCCATTATAATGTGAAAAACAAAACCAATTTTCTATAAAGATTAACTTATTGAAATATATATAATTAAGTACTATGTATCAAATTATTGTAAGTAGGTATTTAAAATGTATTACCCATTTGAACTGATGTCTTTTAGAGAGCCATCTAGTGACAACTAGCAGAACTGAGCTAACCGTAGTTCTGCGAAACTTCACAGATGGCACTGTAAGTTATCCTTAAATACCGTAATTTCAAAGTCCAATCGTATGTTTTCTCTGTAATGAAGAAAAATAGACACATTTGAATGAGAAATAGAGGACAAAGGCTACATAAATTAAGCATTTTATACGTATAAGTCATTATATTTTTGGAACGCGTATATGGGACATGAAACTAATTAGATATATTGTTGAATGCAACAAGATAATGGGATGTAGTAAGGACAGTATGTGGGTCCATTATCTATGACCGTTAATGCTAAGCTGTGTGCGCTCCCCAATCTTTCCGCGATGTATTTTTAGCTCTAGCAGATAAGGGCACGGCGGGTTTGCAATCATTGGCACAATATTGATACAACGAGAATGAACGCATTAATTAAATGTAAGTATAAATACAGTACAATACCGAGATTGTACTAATAAATAATCTTTTATTTTTCTTTCATATCGAAGTACACCAAAAATTTTCCACGGATATTTTAGCTCTGATTGATAAAAAACGAGATTGGTACTATATTGTGTATTTCATTTTTATGACATTATAACCTTTATAGATCATATTATAGTCATTATAATTGGATAGCCATACTTATTCTCAAAGAATTGATTTATTCAACACAGAAGGCACGAAGCTCGCAAAGTAAAAACAAATTTTAATATAAGTAATCAGATTTCATTTACAAAGATTTTAGGCTTTCTGTTTCATCTTATGACGATAGAAACAGCTCTGTATTACACTTGACGCACATGCATTCATTTAAAAGCCGTAAATGAATTATACTTATTCTTTAAAAAAATATAATTTATATGATTACCGGTAATATTTACTCATAACAATTTATTTTGCATTTTAAATCGAAACTGAAGTTTAAATAAATTATGTAATTATTGGTCTATTATGCAAGGATTAAGACTAATTAACTTATGAAATAATGAAATAATTAATGACTTATTTACATGAATAAAAAATAGTTAGTTTTTAGTGTTGGAATAGGAGTTTAATGACATCAAAATGTGGATATTATATTTGAATATGATTAACTGCTCCAAGTTCCAATTTAAAAAATTTCAACGGTGACGCAACGTACCTATCTAGGATTTTATTAAATAAGTTGTTCTTATGCTAAAAAAAGACCGCTTAGTGATTTAAATATTAGTATTCCACCCCGGAAATTCAAGTCACAAGCCCTGATACACCCACTGAATTCTGATTATTTACTATGTTATTTGATTAAAACGTAACGTAACATAACATCACACCTGGTATCCCCGAAGAGGTAGACAGAGGAATGTAGTACACTTCCACATTTCACCGGTTACGTATACGTCCCACTATGGAATAGGTGGTGAACCTATTGCCATACACCGGGCACAATTCCAGACTCCGAACCACGATAAGAATATCTAAATTAGAAAAATCCAATAGTGTCTGTCCTGGGATTTGAATTTAGGACCTCCTGATCAATAGTCGCCCTTACAACAGACACAATCAACGAGGGATTAAAAATATATTATAATGAATAATATACTTACTTTGCTATAATAGTAAGTATAATTATAATAAATATAGTTGCTATTATAACTTACATGTTTGTTACAGACCAGGAAATTATTGGGCAGAAGCTTACACACCTCAGAGTTCACCACAATATCCTAAGGCGTGAGATGTTTGGAACGAAATACAGAGGCCTTAACGATTTTCCGTCTGAGAGCAGGTCCTTGTCCGACAATAGTACGATAGAAGCGTTCTGACGATGAAGAGAAAAAAGCCGTAAATCAAAATATATATGATATGACTAGATTCTTTTTTTATTGCATATTTCAAAACATAATATGATAATTCGAATAGGATAAAAACTACGAGTTTATCTTAGAATGCATCGGAAACTTATTTTAAAGGTAAGTCGAAAAAAAATATAAATATAAAAGTATGATAACCCTGACGTGGTTGGAGATATGTATGTAAAGTTTAATGTAGAAACGTGTGCGAACGGATCTTGTTTTTTAACCCAACACACATGGCGACGCTAACGGCTCGACTGATATCAACTGTTCACTGATGGACATAAGTAGCTTTAAGAGAGAAAGAAAAATAATTTCATATCTTAATTATGTACGATAACTTGTTTTTTTAAGATAGCAGATCACGTGGCTCTTTAGTGATCTCCGTAAATCTCACGACTCTACGCAGTCCTTCAGTTTTGATTACGTAATATTAAACGCTCAATTGTATATATACTCGTATAAATGTAAAATTAAATATCAAACTATAGAAATAGGTTTGAAGCCAAGACTTTCGTAACAGTGTTCAATTTATAATATGAAATCTCTTTGTTAGGTAATAATTGTTAGGTAATAATTAAATAATTCCACTTACATATTACAGCAACTAATGAAAACTGCGATACGGTAAACACTTGCTCTAGTCTGGAACCTTATTTTCAGTTTCGATAGGCTCTATCTTTAAAGTTTGATCACACAGATTCGCCACACGTTTTTTATTCCACCTGTGACCAAGAAAGGTATGTGTTGTAGCCCTCGAAGATCATAATACTTTAAAAAATATTGCCTCACGCATCGCTTTTAAGCGAAATATGTGAAAAATGCACACGATTTCCGGAGGTGTGCTTGTCCGTCCCTATTAGTCACCGTTCCCCGTCATGAAAGTTACTGACCGTTAAAATAATTTTACTAACCTGCCCAAGGAATATATTTACACAAAGTATCGAAACTCTTAATAGAACTTAGCAGAGTAACCGAGCTTAAAATGAGTGTACCTGTATTACCTGTATTTCCAAGTAAACTAGATATAGGTAATAAATAAAGTAGCTTAAAGTTTCAGTTTCAGCTTCCAAACAGCATCATCACAACAGCATAAATCGCTGTATGGAACTCTTAATTCATTTTTGAAAGCAAAATTTTAAATAGTGACTAACGAAATTGGATCATAGATAAACATATACGTAAGAATGGGAGTACATACCTAACCCAAGATCATTTTTCATCGCTTCCAGTGGACCATCATTTCATAGTGGCAAAGCAATTATACGTGGATAGTTGTAAAGGGAACATGCGTTAAACATTTTATAAAATATACTATGTCACACGAAGTTTCTGCTAAATAAATTGACTTTTCAATAGGTGTTCACGAAACTATTTATCATTATGTTAGTATACCTAATTGAATATCAGCGTAACCTGCTGGGACAAGTATTAGAATCAGTAATATATTCCAAGAGCTTGATCAAAGTGTTCGCGAGGTCTTTTCCCCTTCTAGTGCAGTTATCAGCTTAAACAACTCTACACTGGCCAGTATCGACCGATATATATCCCAATTCATTTTTATGAACTGCCTATATTATCAGATCATTCATTGTTTTCTATATCTGTCACGACTTGATTATCTCAATTAAAAGGTTCCTCGTTAATTTGAAAGTAGCGGAGTCCAAATATCCGGTTTTATTTATAGTTAGACCATAATTTCGCTTAATTCAGATTTCAGTCGCTGATTAAAATTGCCCACTTCCTGTTTCTGCGCTAAAAAAACTAGATACGATAAAATACCATATATGTACATATTACATTTATTTTGTAGAGGCGTATGGAAAATATAACTTCTCTTAATTGTGGTGGTTGAGATACTTAAGGTAGGTAATTGTCATTGTAACGTGTAGGTTTTAGTCTCAATAAAGCGTTCCTGTTGTTAACACGTATACTTTGTTTGAATCAACACTCCT
>DWTO01000804.1:0-18797 GCA_018244755.1 Jemadia pseudognetus | reverse complement strand
CATACATACATATCATCACGCCGGGTCCCTTGCGGGGTAGGCAGAGAGCACCGAGTGCCAAATAGCTCTATCCTTACCTACCTTACATCCTTTTATACCTTATAAATATATTCTTAACAATTTCCGTAAAACATGTTTATACTATTCAGTAGTTGAACACTTGCCGAAAGAAATTAAGAATCAATGATTATGTACATTGTTGACCCTAACGATTTCCTCGTCGACCGACGTAACGGAGCCCCTGCAGCCACTGGACCATTTAGTGCACACCCAGAAACACTTGGGCTTGTTCTTGTAGCTGCTGTGCTGGTAGAAGCGGTACACGCCCATCTGGATTATCGGCCTCCCCAACCGGGATTCAGACATTACCACTGTGTTCTCTGAAAATATTACACAGTTCACGTACTTCTATTGACAGTATACACGGACAGTATACACGGACAGTATACAGTATACAGCATATAATAATTTATCAAAAACTTGGGTCGTATCTATTTCATATAAAGCATAGATATATATGTATGATAAACGTGTATTTTAATATACATGTATTATAATTAAAGCTGCCTACAACATACGCATATAATTCAAAAGAAATGTCAGTGATTTCTTACGAAAGTGACATGTCTCTTATTTGGCTTATCTTGGCACATAACTATTACGCAGTTTTCCGCACTTAACAAAATCAAGAGTAGGCAGAGGAATGTAGAACACTCTTTCTTTTCACCAGTTACGTTTACGTTACAATATGGAATAGGTGGTGAGCCTATTGCAATACACTGAGCACAAATCCAGACTCAAAATCACTGATCGAAAATCTAAATTAGAAAATATTAGTAGTGCCCACCCAACCCGGGAATTGAACCCAGGACTTCAATCGATCGGCAGTCGCACTTGCAACCAACACGACCAACAAATTTACAACAACAGTCAAGTCATTAAAAATTATGTACAATGTCATGTAATACTGAATATTGCGGTATACGTTCCATTAATATTCACTTCGTGAATAAAAAAAAAAAAGATTTTATAATCCGCACTCTCCACCGCGACCTCGCTGCAATCGGCGGGAGCTCATGAGGAAGGACCTCGTATAGGTCCGAAACTAGTCGGGCCATCCCGAAAAAACACACGTGAGTCCAGCCGACTTAATTCTTAATAATGTGTAACACTCACGAAACATTTAACAATAAAATAACAGCGTTAAGTGTAATAATGTGTATTAATTTACCTTAATATTGCTAACTAAATTTGAAATCATATTCAGTAAGAATGTGTTGTTGTAAATTCACACAGTGATAATAGCACACATTAACCTTTTTTTCTACGCACTGTTGGACACTGATCTCCTTGCGGAAGGCCTTACACAACCATGCTGGCTAAGTTGCAAGTTCGAGTTGGCGAAAATAAACCATAGCTCATTTAGATGAGATCCCGGATTGATCGTGTCGACTCTTCTTATTATTATAAATGAAGGAGAATAAAGTGCGTAAAACACGTCAGGTATGTAAAGATATTTGATTATGTAAGAGATATTTGTCATTCGATGCCCTTTGCCTACACCGTATCAGACCTGGCGTGATGTTATAATGATAATATATTGCAATGATAGTTTCGACGCAACACACCGTATTCGCATCCATTTTATTTACGGAGAACAACGTCCAGGCGTCAGTATCAACATCTGGATGGATAATATCAACGGCGCATGTCTATTCCTACCGCTCACGTGGTCGGGCTGAACGTGTGTGGCAGCTCTAAGTGCGCTCGGAAAATGCCTTGCGGTTATTATAGGTGGTTTTATCGCCGTTCGGTACTATTCTATTGTATTGTTGTGGGTGCGTTCGATAAACTTTGTTTATAGCTAAATGAGCGATACAGTGGTCGTTGACCCTATCCTGAAATAGAGAATGTTATGTATCGAGTCGAGATTGTGCGTTGATAGCGCGCCCGCGCCAATGCAGACCTCTTTGCGGGACAAATCCTCCATTAACGGGAATCACGTCAAATTAAATTATCAATATTTTATGTCAATACGAATTTCCTTATCTGCGATGTTACGCTGTCATTGCAACATGATGTGGCGTGAATATACTGTAATTATATTATTTACACGAGTCACAGAGTGCGAAAGGATATGTTGCATGTTTACGTCTTATTGTATTGCGTGCTAACGGCCGGGACTTCCTTATTTAGGTGTTCAGCGACATTGTTAACAAATACGCACTGGTCCGTGTGCTCTCATCTCCCTTATCCTAGTTTACAAGTATATAACAAACAGTAAGTGATTAAAGTGCGTGACACATGACGCTCCACCATTTTATCTGTGTTTGCTTGTACACGTATATCTAGGATTACGAGCGCGTAAGCTGTCCCATCTGAAACAATGCCCGATTAGCTTGCTATTCAAAACTGTTTTTATTAGCTTATAAAACATTATTTAGCGCCCCTGGGTGTCGTTATCAGACAATATTGACTCATTCGTGTGACATTGACAATTCTGTGTACGTATGCATTAAACTTTTGCTTGACAGTTGATCATAATATGTATATGTTATTCGAGGACTGGTAAAATCATAGGCGTGGTTAAAACCTCTGTTATAAAATTAGCAACAAAGAAGCTGTCTATTGTTTATCGCGCTGAAGACTTATTGCTGAATATAACTTCAACTTTCATACATATAGATTCTTGTAAGCTCTGTCCACACATTTTTTGGTGCTTATTACAAATAAGATATACCTGTTGTTCGATATTTAAATTTATTATATTTTTTCACTATCAACTATACTACGTCAGCTTTGCAATCTATAGCCTTAACCGATCTTATTCTGATACTAGACGCCCTTACAACAGTAAAAAGAAAAAAGCATTCATTATCATGTTTTTGAAACATAGTTCTGTATAGTCGTTCAACCTCCAAAATAAATGGTTATTTTTTTAACATAGTATTATTAAAAAAATAACCATTTATTTATTGAGATAATATGAGTGGATATTGCAACAATGCAAATACAAACGCCGAACCAAAATAAACCAAATAAATGTTAGACGTACCTACCCGGGTTATCTAACGCTGACCCGGCTATCATCGAGCCGGCTATATTCACGACACGTTTTAATATTACAGCAGATAAAATTAATAATCGTTAAGTGGCGATTACACAATATAATTATATATTTATGTATAATTATGTTTTACCATTACACTAACGTGGACAATCACCGTACTTTTAAACTCTATGACAAGTTTAAATCTCCATTCAAAATATATTTAATCTCATGTATTTACGGGAAAGGGTTCGGTTTAATCAAAAGACGTTAAGGATGTCATAAATTAATTAAAATAAAAAGAAAGCAATGTAATAAAATTATTGCTTCCGTTTACTTGGTGAGATGAGATGAGTAACGCCATCTATTATGTATACTGCAAACTAAACACAGATTTTTAAATAAACTGGTTAAACGTAGGAACTCAATCGTTATAGAAATCTTAAAATAATTCAATGAATAATAATACTGAGGTTTATGTACGCTTATAAAAGTAACAATAATAAAGGGTGACATATGTAAGTTTTGTTCTACTATTGTTTATTAAAGCATAATGCATTATATGTACATCTTTTCACATTATTTAAACTTTTCATTTTATACGTCCACGACATTTCGTTACAAGTATCATGTTATGTAAAATTATGTTTTCCTCATTCATTTAATCTGTTTTTACTATAATCATTAGCAAGTATTTATTACAAACGACTTGATAGGCTGATATGAATTATATGACACAGGCGAATGAAAGTGTTTACTTGCATAATTATATATTGTACAAGTTGTATATAATGAATAGAAATATTACTTGTGTATGTATGTACGCAACTGCGCATTACTTTTATAAGCAAATGAACAATAAACAATATTGAGTTAAATTCTCATATCAGATTTTACGTAATTGATCTGATTATGTTATTTTAACACGCTTACTCATTCCCGTTATTTCTTAAGGCACTTCTGTAATATATTTCATGGTCTACTTTCGTACGTTTATTCACTGGCACGATTGAATAAATGTATATATTTCTGATATTTACGGATTACTCGTACAATTTTCTCTGTCGTGCGTTACCCCACCGGCTGTTTACTCGTAAGTCGACGATGTCGCAATGTTGTCATCGCGTTTCCCGAGAACATTAACTACACGGTGCTAAAATTAAAATTCAACATACATGCAGTGTCGTGTTTGTATGTATGTACGTCATTCGCCACAACGGGTCGCGCCGTGCATGACCGATAGCTGGGCCATTGACCCTCTTATCAACCGACCTATACTTACGTCTGCCGCACACTTCACAATCTTGTTTTCAGTGCTTCAGTGGAAAGTGCCGATTTTAATTGTTCAGTATCGCTATAATACCGTTGTTCATCATAACGCTCCATCAAGCTTGAAGTTGATGCTTAAACAGCCTAGGTAACAGGTACAAAATCAGATAGTCTAACCAGCTCAAATAATGCTCCTGTTTCACATGGAATGATAAATTGAACCTATTAAAAACCTTATCGAAACTCGATTCAGAATTAACGGTTTCCGTAAGTAAAGTAAAAGTAAAAGTGGCCAAAGCGACCGCTTTAATGAAAATCTTACGTCAGTGGCTTTGTTTCAAGATACAAATGTACAAGCTACAAAGCCTTCTCTACTCTTGCTTGGCTGAATATGGAAGCGTCATTAAGTCGTGTAACGATTCCTGTGCAGTTACCCGCCAAACTGCCAAGTAGACGTTGACCCATAGACAACACGATCATTTTTTTTACTGCATGTGAACGTGACAGAAATATTGTAAAGAATCCATCTACGTGACTCATTACTTCTTATGTCGCTGTCCGTGACAGGATATTCCTTAGAGTAATCGGACAATATGTTCAAATAAATAAATTATCTTACATTTGTTCTTCAATTTAGCCATTATATTAAATGCAACTACTTTTGAACTCTTAAGATATAAATAGGTATTTGGCAATCGGTGTCTGTCTGCCCTTAAGAAACATGGGGTGACCATACAAAAACAACCGTAACTTATCACAAATGATCGGATCTTACTTAATTTGTTTATATGGCAAGTATCTACAGCTGTATATGTATATATTATAATATTTTTCTCGACGTTTTATGACGCATCGTTTAATAATAAGTTATGCAAAGTTAAAGTGCCAATTACCATATGATCACAAATAACCTTGCGATGTGTATCTCAAGCTTTATGATGTTGATTAATCGTCAATGAGAAAATAAACTGCAATACAAATACTCATGTGTATACGTGGCAGGACCTCCGCGTCGCCTTTAGCCTTTTAAAAATGCATTGTCCGATGCTATGGAGGTATCAATTTTCATTAAATAAATTGCAATGTGCAACGCAAGACGTATTGCTTATTTCAGAAAAGAAATAGAAAAAAATGCGCATGTTTGATGTGTATAGTAAACAAATGAACATTTGTTTATTAAAAATATTTAAAACTATAGCCCCAAAGGACAAGCTTTATCATAATTATGGCTGATCAAGAAGAATTTTGATTTTGTTTGTTTGATTTATTTTAAAGTCAAAATGATATAATCAATGTACATATAAATAGTCATATATAAATGAAGTTTTTTACAAAAACACATTATTGCCATAAAAATACCTACCCTACATTTTTACTTTTACTGCATCTAACAATAAGTACCTAACCTTGGACATCATCAAAATCAGTCCTTTTATCGTTCCACTAATACGGCGTGAGACATTTAATCTTAAAACCCAAAAATTTTTAAAGAGAAGCCCGAGTTGAACCCAGTATCTAGTGGGAGGTTGAATTCTAGACTACTCTATCCCTATGATTTTCAGCAAGTTTTATGTAATATTTATGTAATAGTAAAAAAAAATCAATGATTGAAACAGAATTTTTTGATATTCTAAGCTCTTCTGTTGATAAGTTCCTCATTCCGACAACAAGATATCTTGGTATCGCACACTAAGTATACATATTTAAGCAACGCGACTGAATGTTTGATCAAGTGTTGGCTTATCAACAGAGCGAGCAGTGTTCGACAATCAAGGGACCCTTGTCCCCGTTTCCCGCCAACCCCACCGGATGTAAAATACTCGGTTACCTCGTCAATGCGATGTGTGATATGGTAATTAAACCTTTTGAGCAATATTTATTATTAAAATTGATTTTATACCATTGCAGATCAAACCTGGTTTCCCCGAAAGTGTAGGGAGAGGGTTAAATTTTAAGGATTTATATATATAGGTATACGTAAATTTGTATTAAAATTCAGTGCTATTTAAAAACGTTTAATTAAAGGCTTAACCAATCAAATTTATTGATCAACATGTCGTCCAAAGAACACTACCAATTGAACACATAATTTGTGTTCGATAATTTTTTTTGTATTTAAATAGAGACCAAAATTAAGTAAAATAACATTTAATCATAATTTATTTAAGATTTTAGTCTTCTTAAAATTCGTGACAATATTTTTTTCATCATACAATCACAATATTGTCTTATTGTTATTCTTTTATTCTAAGCAAATATTTAACATCACCTCATATATCTTCGGTAGTATAGTGGTCAGTATCCCCGCCTGTCACGCGGGAGACCGGGGTTCGATTCCCCGCCGGAGAGATTTTTAGTTGCTTATTATTGTTTTTACATGCTAAATGAACATTTTTGATATAAAAATATTTTATTTTGTAAAAAGTATTGGTTAACGCAGCTAAATATTTTTATATGATAAATGCACAATATCCTTTAAAGAATTATGAGAAATAATGGGTAAATTAAGGGAAAATAAATATAATGATTAATGTTGTTAAAATACTACTAATACAAATTGATGAAGCTGTTTGCTTGCCAAAAACCGGATAGGGAACTCTAATAAATTGATTCCATATTCAAATACATATCTAAATGCAAGCAATTGACATTTCTAAATGAGCAGATTACACAGTGTTTATTTAAAATTAAATTGAAAAAACGAATGGATCTTTTCCCGAAAAAGCAGATAAAATAAATGTCGTGATATATAACCTTTCGCGAAATAGATTTCTCACGTCACCGTACCAGTCATTCATTAGTGGGCTGTCGGTTGGCACTAATTAATTTCCTTTCTAACATACAAATAAATTTGACAACCAGTTATAATTAATCTCCGAACCGAACTCGATGTATTCTATTTTACGATATAAAATTTCGGGTGGCAACATGACAGGCAGACTTTTTAAAGTAATGGTTTATAATGTCGTTTTATATTTAACAAAATGTACATATACAAAACCAAAAAAAGCTGCGTATGTTTACATTTGATTATTGAAATATTCTGTTATGATGATTATTATTATATCGACTCGTCTTGTCCCTTTCGGGGTACGCACAGACAGAGACAATATAATATCCCAATATCTTTATAATAACTTTTTAATTATAGTGCGATAATCAATTTTCGATGTTTTAATTTAAATTGTATGCATAAAATTCGGTTTACTTGATTTTCGTGATTTCGTGCTAGTTATGATGATGGTTACTTAAAAAAAATATTGCAAATAAATATTTTTCTAAACTATATTATATACTATAATATTAATGAATATAAAATAAAAAACTAAATGGTATAGTGGCAAACAGAAAATGTGAAAGCAAAAACAATTTGACAGCGGTGGGATTCGAACCCACGCCCTTTCGGACTGGTGCCTAAAACCAGCGCCTTAGACCACTCGGCCACGCTGCCTCTGACAACTGATAGTGAAATTATTTTATAATCGTTAATCTGTACTCAAACAACTTCACGGTCATATAATTGGATTTATTTTACGTTTTAATGTAATAAACACTGTTGTACGTCAATATTCATTTATTACATTCGTGCTGTTTTATGCAGATACGTTCTACGTATTATTTTCGCGGGAATGGCATAATATTTGAAGAGAGTAATAGAAATGTATAACTTATATTTAAATTAGGTAAACTAAACAAATACTTTAGTTTACCGCCAAAATGTATTATAAACGTGTAATTTTCGTAGTAATAATGGTACAAGCTAACCCTATTTTATATTTGGTTTTTATCTGTGGCATTATTTAGTTACACAAGGTTTTATCATCATTTTCTTTCAAAATTCAGGAAGAATAACGTGTCATGTTTATGGTTTGTATTGTAAGGATATTTATATTACATAATTATGATGAAGTATATAGGTACTTATGACCTACCTAATATTACAACAATATGGATACGATAAGTTTTAGCATTAAAACGTATAACTCATCATAACATCACATCATAACACATTTATTACATATTTGATATTTGACTTTGAGGTTATCATTTGCTTATCTTGTAATTTATGATAAAAATACCTAATTCACAATAAAAAAAAACATGAATGATTACCAAAGACTCTCATATTACAAGTTAATAATTTTTGTTACTTTTATGTTTATATCTATTAACAAAGGAGTCAATAAGTCCCAAAATTGAATGATAAAACCAACCGGCTAGACCAAAAACGGCTAACATTAAACGTCACCCGTTTTTATGGAAGTTCTTAAAAAGTATGTAGGTATAGGTACTACGTAGTGAAAAAAAAAATGTTGATAGGGCAACCACATATTGCAAAATATCTCATATTGAAATGCGCATTGACCATAGTATATGATGACGAGTTGGCAACGTCGTCGATTTGGCAACAGCGCAAGCGAGATGCTTAAGTTCGCGACGCTGTTTCCAAAAATATACATGTTAAATGCCTCTCGAATGTGAGCGGTTTCGCATAAAAACCGATGACGGAACTGAATGATGACTAATAAGTACTTCGTTCTTTTTAAGAGCCTCCATTTGCTACGTAATGGCCGCAAGCATGTTTTTTTGGCAACCAACTCTCAATATTCCACAACTACAAATGTTTAATATGATGCACATGTCTATAATTAAATATTAGTGTGTGGATTGACAATTAAACAATTCGTTTTAATGAAAAATATAAACAGTACAGATAGCATAGAAAGCGTTTTGCACAGATGAATAAACAATATTGTTACTTTGCTACAGGTTTGGATAATTTCATATGCTTCCAAAATACGGTTAAAATTTGTTTTACAATATCAAGCATTTTTTTTAAACACCTTAACACACAGCCATCAGTATCCAAACTATGTAGAGCCTGTTTTATTATCTACTTAGCTAATGTATCTACTGCTTAAATATATATTTACATACATTCTTTAGATATTCACTCACATACATAACTTCTGTTTATCACAAAATATTTGTTATCAATGTCCCCCACAACCTCTAGCTCACCAGTCCTCATCCAAATGATCTGTATTCAATCATAAATTGATGTGTTTGTTTTATTCATCTATTACTACTATGAAGTATTTTTGTATATTCGTATATACCTGGCATATGCAACATTCCTAATGGTGTTAATGATGCTATGCAATGGTATTCTAAACAGATAATTGATTCACTCTGCTTCGTTTGTTTGACTGCTTGCAAGCGCAACTGCTGATCAAGAAGTCCTGGGTTCAATCCCCGGGAGTGGAAAAATGTTATTGAGTGTTTCAAGTCAAAATTCCCAATCTGAAGCATGGAGTCTGGATTGTGCATGGTATATATATAGCAATAGTTTCCACCCCTATTGTATAGTCAGACGTGACTGGTGCATCATGGGAGTGCACTACTGTATTCCATCTACTTTTGCAGGGAAATACAGGTGTGATATTATGTTAATTATCCATTTCATAGTCAGGATTAGCAAAAAAACAAGGGTCGGACAGGTACCACAGGGAAGGAAGATCGCTGATAAAATAAAACAAGATTATTTCATATGACTTGTATATTTACCTAAGTGTAAAGGAGCTTATTTACAAGGTGGACATCAGTATGTTATGCCTAATTTTAATCTAACTGCCTCATCATAAGCTAGTCACATGAAAACAATAAAAATATACTTCTGCGAGTGACGGACATACCATCATTTACATCACTACCTTCCAAAGTGAATTAATATATAACATGATTCATACAAGCTTGATTCTTATGTCGACTGCATATTTTTTTAAGATAATATGTATACGGAATACATGTATGTATATACAAAGGATGTGTTATAATATTATAAAAAACTATTATAAAGTTTAGTTACAACCTTCATTACCTTTATTGCATACAACAAATTGACAATTATCATATTAAATGCAAAATATAAACTTAGTAACGAATATTTATAGCACTTCATTGATTTAATAGAATTTTATTGATTTTTATTTAGCAATATTTAGATAAAACAAGGTATTGCAGTATCATTCTTCATTTTCTGTTTTAATATAAGAAGGTAGTGATGTAATCAAATTTTGAATCTTACAATTTTTGCATGTTACACTCCTTGTGTAAATAACAGCACTACACATGTATGTAAACCATCAAAAATGTTATAAGCACAGGATCGGCTAATTGTATAAAAATATATTATTAGCTCGCAAATAATAATCACACAAAATTCCAATCCCGGTTAAAAGCTATATATAAAAAAAAATAGATAAAATGTTTACACCTCGACTGTACTTCAGTAGATGCAATTGTCATGGCTGGTAAGTGTTGAATTAATTTTCTTTTTCTGTAGTATGGAAAATTGACATGAATTGGAAGGGTGGTTGCTACCTGTTTCGAAGATACTGTGTTATTGTATCTATATGACGGGAGCAATGTCCTACAAATCGGGTCGAGTGTGATCCGATGTAGGGGGTTCAGATTCTTATTAAGGCATCATCGCTCCGTGCAGTCAACACACCGGACACAAAAAAAATTGCCACCCTCCCTGTAGCATTAATATAATGTTCCCGTTTATTTTATTTAGTTTTACATTACTGCCTTATGACAATTAAATAAAATGATACAACTTGAAGTTGATTAAAATCAATGAATTATTTGTTACTTAGTATTGAACTGTATCTTTTCCATACATTTTTGCCCTACTGCACGTATCTTTATAAACTACTCTTGTGTAGTTCAGAAGTTATATACTTATGCATAAATATGATAATATTTCAATTTGTGAATTATTATGTTTAATTTATAATGTTATAGGGCTTAATAAATGCAGAGTATAAATGTTACAAAACCATAGATGTCAAGTTTATGACGTTATGTAAGCGCGAACGATGAAAAACAAAAAACCAAACTGTAAGCACTGTTAATTGTAACATTATAAAAAAACAAAAGTATTTGGTTAGGGAATAATTACTATTACAGTATAAATAACGCAGTTTAGTACTAAGAATTTATAATTACAATTTACAGATTCTTACACTAGGTGAGCGTTAGGTGTTCCGTATGATTAATTCAATTTATGAATGTAGAGGAATGTTTCTTGACATTTGTGTCCTCATGAAAATTGAACTGCATTCAATAATACCTTTGGGTGACCAAAAAACTAGAAGTGCCAAGCTGTGTGTTCTATATATTGGATAGCTTGATTTAACACCAGCTAATGGGATAGGTATTAAGCACAGAGTGCTTCGGTTAAATCAAAGTGATTTAACCGATTACTGTCTTGAGATGTTTGGTGACTTTAACACTTATGCAGTGCCTCAGCGGCGTCTCTGCGTGGTGCTAGAGCTGATAGGATGCGACGAATAGCTAATTAGATATTTTTAAACACCACAAGTTGCTTCAGACAGATTATTAAGAATATTTAATAAAATTAGTAGAATAGAGTTCTTTAGCGGTCTCTGCTCTTGGTTTCCCTCGGTAGGCATGTCGTGGGGACATTATAATTTAAATACAGTTCAAATTTAGACAATTGTTACCCAAAGAATTAATTCGAATCTACATTTCTAGTCAAACGTCCAATATGTGCTGTGTATCTAATATTTTTTTACACACGAATATATGTATGTGTATAGCCAGTTATATTAAAATGACTTAACGTATCTACCTAAGAACATTTAATTATTCAAAATTTACGAAACACATTAAATTTTAAATGTTATTACAATAAACACGAAGGCGTTCGAACAATGATTTTCAAAAAAGATTGAAAAAAAACAAGATAACAATTAACTTAAGGTTATTGCAAATTTGAAAGGGAAAATACGTTTTAAAAATTGACAATGAATTAAAGAAGAATTCAATGAGCACGTTTGATTTGAAAAATTATGTTGGGTTGAGTGTCCATAGTCCATATACAAAGAAGGACCATAATATCATAGAACAGGGAACGGAATTCATGAATACAATTATTTTTCGTTGTACAACCTATACAAAGAGAATTATATGTAACTTATAAGATAGTATGACGAGAACACAATTAAAATGTATTAAAAAATAATGACATTCAATCCCTTTCACCATTCATAACCACGGTACGAAAAATATAACGTACAATTATAATTAGTCGATTAATAAAAGATAAGAAAGTTGTGTCTATTCGTAAAAGATAAGCAAATAAATTTTTACTCTAACAAATATAAAAAGTAAATAGAATGAGAGCGTGCTGATTACATGATTGTATTAAAGTTATATAGGAACAATATTATATTTACGAAACGTACAAAAATCGACATATATAAATAATATAAAAGCACAGCATATAAATCTTGATGCCGGACAATTTATCATATTTTTTATTTAAATTTCTACATATGTATCACCAGCCTGTCCAAGTCCAATTATGGACTTAATGCCTCCTTAATAAACGCCATTGTGCTCTGGTGATGGCGGCGTGATGATGATGACCTATACGTACTTTGCAGTGATGGTATAATAAAATGAGATATCCCGTATTTTAATTAATTGTTTTTTTATCTATTTTTTCTACTGGATAAATACTACGCTTATGTTTCACTTTTCAATTTCATATAAATGTCCACTTTTAATCCGGCATCAAAGAAAGAAGCAGAACGATTAAATAGTACATAGTTAATTCCAATTTATATCATTTTATACACCATAGACATACAAAGGATATGGACGTGTCCATAGACTAATTCGAGTTTTTTTTTATTTAATCTACGCGAAGAGAATAAAACTAATGCGTGATTTGCAATATACAGTTGAAGAGGAAGCGGATGGCACATTTAATTTTTTTTTACAGAAAACATACAAGATCTCCCGTTCAGATTCAACTACAGATTAATGATACACCAACAACACAAACCACATTGGTCTCAAATATCGAGCTAGTATCATTAATACCTATTATATTAATTAAGACGTAAAAAGATAGTCACATTAATCAAAGTGACATCTAAAAAAGTTGGTCTTAACATTGATATTACAAAGTTTAAATATTAATGTATTTTACACGACTCATTCAGAGAAGTGCATTCATCATACGTCTCAATTAATTCAGCAACGTGATAGTACGTGGTTTGTACGTTCAATAGTACAATCGGTACATGTTGATATAAAAAAAGTATTTAATCGTTATTATTTCGTTACAAAGACTGTCACAGAACAAATTTTTGCCACGTCGTTTCTCAATTACTTCGCATTTAAAGCGGTTTACGAAATACAATGATAAAAAAAAATAATTGTCATATGTCAAATTTTCTTTTTATTTTCCGCACGTTGGCGGCAAACATTGTCTATGGTCGATTATTCAGCCATGTTGGGTTTGTGTCGATATTGAGTGACGTCAGTGAACACGTGGCACGGTTTGTTCTGCGTCGTCTCACGCGTAGAACTCGCGGTTGTTGTGCCCCTTCCCGTAGGAGGCGGCGGCCGGGCTGCGCTTGGGCTCGTCCAGCGCGTACGAGCCCTCGTCCTTCTTCCTCATGCGGTACACTATGAACATCACCACCAAGATGGCGCACAGCAGCCCCACTACCGCGCCGCCGATGACAGCTGGAACAGCAGGACAAACATATCACCATGTTATATACGCTGTTATCATACCATTCCTATATTTTTTGTTACATTAATTTTGGCCCATTTCATTTTTCGCAGATTTAGGAAGCGCCAAATCACTAAAATGACATGCTATGAGACCTACATGATCGCGGGACCGTGACAGAAAACAATATGCTAGCAAAATATACGTACGACATTTCATTCACTTTTACATTAATTTAAAAAAAAACCTGAACAATAGGCTTTGTGCATTCTGCGCTTTATTGCCGGTAACGGTATTTGAGAGGTAAATATTCAAACTTTATACATAAAGTTGTCTGGCAATAGCAGGCCAGGGTCGATTGCAATACTTATTCCCGAATTCCCCATCTCGCTAGCTACCACATTTACTCCACACAGCTACTAACAAGTTGGAGCGCTTCACTCCTCTGGCCACCTCCTCGTTGAACCGTGATGTGATGTTACGAGATTGTACCCACCCGCGAGAATGCCAGGCTGAGCGAAGAAGCTGGTGGCACGGTCCTCGGGTTTATTGTTCATGATGAACACCACGTTGTCGGCCGGTCGAGTTTCCGTCTTTATGTTCGTGCCGGACTGGTCCTGGTCCTGGAATTGTAAACACGACGTTAAAAAATGGACGGAAGCGCTGTTTTTGTTTAGTGGTCATCCATAAATTATGTCACATTAGTGGGGAGAATCTCACAGAAGTAATTAGCCGTGACAAGGACGTAGGACTGGGCGCAGTGGCTGCATCGACATCCCGTCGCGAGTCATTGTTGTTAGAGAATGTCTATGTTATGTAACTCACCACGGCAGGGTTGAGATCCTCTCCAGATATGCTGATGTCGGTCTGGTCGGGGCGCGAGGGTGGCTCCTCCCCCGCGCCGCGCGGCTCGCCCGCCGCCTCGTTACCTTGGTTATTAGTGGACAGCACCCGAGCTATAACGTTATTTAATACTTGTATTAGTTGCCAGTATAGTTTTTTAAAAACAACAATAATCATAAAATTAAGGATGTTATATTAAAATGTTCTCTGTTATTGTATTAAAATGTTCTCTGTTATTGTATTAAAATGTTCTCTATTATTGTATTAAAATGCTAGTGTTAATAATATCGTAACGATACGAGTCAGAAGTAGATATAAAGACGTATAGATAAGTAGTTTAAGAATAACTGTATACTGAGGGAAAAAATATAAGTCAATAAAGACATTTAAGGAAACTAGCACACGATAGACATAGACACAAGTACACTGATGACGAAGACATTTTACGTCACACTAATGTGTTAGAGTTAGTTTGTTTATAGGAGTACGTACGGATT
This sequence comes from Jemadia pseudognetus, assembly GCA_018244755.1. Lineage (NCBI taxonomy): Eukaryota > Metazoa > Arthropoda > Insecta > Lepidoptera > Hesperiidae > Jemadia > Jemadia pseudognetus. The sequence goes on along the minus strand of DWTO01000804.1, from coordinate 3,580 downwards.
GGAAGGAATTATTAGCATGATTCAGTCCACAATATAAAAATGAGACAAACAACAATGAAATGACTAGATGTATATGTATAAAGGTAAATTTAGCCGGTAAGTTAATGAGAAAATGAAATTTTACAAAATAACTGGTAGGTACTGATTAGAGGGATGAATGTGGATAAAGCGCGTCAGATCTGTTAAGGATAGGGATATTTGGCGCTCGTTACTATCTGCCTATCCCCTGACAGACCTGGCGTGACGTTGTAATAATAATACAGGTACACAATATTTATGAGTACATTTTTTAAATGGCTTTATAACGAATTTACAGTACATGCGAAAACATTTAATGAAGAAGAAAAATAAATCATACAATTAATGGGACAAATTATAAATTTGTTAGAAACGATGTTACACATACACATAAACAATGAAAGAAAACATGCAATGATGAATAATGAGGTTTACGGAGCTCAAATTGTCGTATACTCACCAATATCCTCTGCGAACGTCTTTAAGTTAGTAAAGGGATTAATTAATACACGTATAAATAAATTAAGGAGTAGTGAGAAACATTAAATATTAAGCACTGAAGAGAATACATATCCTCACGCCCACAATAAGGAAACTGCGAGCTAACAAGTAGGCAAATTAAATCAAGAACGTTGATAATAACTCAAGGCTGTGTCACAGTTGGCCACTGTTTTAATTACTAGCGACTTCTATTACAAGTTTGATGCAATTTAATTATTCGACGCCGCGGTACAAGTACGTTCTGCCGTTGAAACAATGTATCCAACCACGACACCGTTTCAAACGGTTTTAAATATGAATGCCACATAGTTTGAGTACTCACTCCATTGTTTAATGATGTCAGAGTAGTAGGTGGTGGTCGCGGCGGCGATTTGTTGCAGGGAAATCCTTTCGGCAAATCGGATGTGTCGTGTGTGTTTGTGTGTGATAAGAATTGTTGAATTGAAAAAATAAAAAGTTGTAACAGAATGGTGTCGAATATACAACCGTTGGATTTCAAATCTCTGTTAGATTTTTTCTTATTGATACTGTTATGTTCGATTTTTGAAATATATTTTTAATATTGAAACAGTTTTGGGCCGTGACATTACACAGATTTTAGTAAACGGTTGTATGTTCGGTGATAGATGTGAAACTGCAACATAACTGGCATGCCTTAGCCTCTACTCACGACTGACTACATCGAACGGCTGGACTACTGGCGGTAGGAGTGGAGGTTCGGTATCTGGCACCGGGTTGTCCGGAGTGTTTGGAACGTCTGGGTAATCCGGATAAACCGATGGCTCGGTATCGTGGGCGGTTGTGCGGGTCGAAGTGGGTACATAGTCTTCGTCATCCTCCGGCACGTTGGGGGCGTCACCTGATCCTCTACCGTCCTCGTCGTCGGGGCCTGGTCCCGGGCCCCAACCGGACCCTGAGCTCTCGTCGCTCTCTAGGCCAGATCCATCGTCGTCAATGAACACGTCATCACGCTGCACGTAAACCTGGGTACTTTCTGTCGGTGTGCCTCCGGCGACGGCGTCCTGGAATTGAGAAACGTCATATTAATATCTTGAGATAACAACCATCAACCATTAAGACGTTCAAGAGGTTCACGACGTTTAGTAAACGTAACCTAATTTTATTTATCATTTGCTCATACAATATACAGTTTTGCAGCACGAAAGTACATTTACGCATGTCTGTAATTGAATAAAAACACTGAAAATGTTAACAGTTGTAAAACAACAACGGAAATATGAACAATTCCACTACGCATTCTAGAATATTCGAGAGAAAGAGCCTAGAACGTTCAGTAATGCCAACGACTGACGCAACGTGAGCTATCACAGCTATACGTAGGTAGACATATGGATAAGTGCAACGAAATAAGTCACTCGAAAGAATTTTCTGGAAAATTTTCAAACTAAACACGATTCACCTTAATGAAATCGCCAAATTTTCCCGACGATTAATAATATTCACCGAATAACACAGACAGAGGAACGATATAACACCAAACACGAAAATGATAATGGAATTGCGTTTCTGCCTACGTCACCATGAATGGGTGAAGGGATGAATGAGAGTAGCACTGCGGATGGTCACTGAGGTCACTCACCTTTGTTTCCAGCGGAGTTTTGGTTTGAAGAGTGTATCGTAGAAGTGTGATTGTGGTTTTGCTATGATATAGCTGGTTAAAGAGAATTTGGCAGTGTTCTCTGGTTAGAGCGTGGTTGTGTAGTAACTGAGCCGATCGATAGGCTTCAGAGGGGTGGGGTCGCAAGGGGAGGCGACGGCTGTAGGTCCGGGTTCCCGGCGACCGCCAACAGATGCCGGGAATGCGGTTTGTGGAGGTCCGCGGCCGAAATATTTCGAGTTTCGTACGCTAGAGTGCGCTGTACGCATATTTTTAAGAAGATTCCATAATGTTTTCGATATGATTTTTGTGTCTAGAAATGTTCTGTCGTTACTTCAAAAGATCTTTTTTGAGTAGGTATTTTAAAATCTAAGCAATAAGAACTGCAATTGCTTAAAAATAAATAAATACAATATTATAAAACATATAATACTTAGTATTTGTTTGAATCATTACGACAATGATATTATTTCAGTAACAGCAATTCAATCATAACAGACTAACAGACATACTAACATAAGTGGTACTAATTGTCCAAAGGTATTGGAAGGATGTAGTTAGGGGCTAGATGCAGATGTTCATCTTGGACAAGCGTTGCCAGACGTCCCGATTTTGGCGGGACGTCCCAATCAACCGTCCCAGTTTTGCAATCAAAATTGAATGTCCCGGTTTTTTAACACATATTATTAACTTTTAAGGAGGCGGCAGTAGTTGAACATTTTTTGTCGTCGACATGCTTGTCATGCGCCAAAATAACACTTACGGGGGAGGCAATATTATGTCCCGCTTTTACGGGCCAGGCAATAACTATGTCCCGCTTTCGATTAAAGAATCTCGCTTTATTCACTCAAAAACTTTCAAAATCCCGAATTGGCAAAAAAATCTGGCAACGCTGTCTTGAACATTCGCGTACTCGGGCGGTGGTCGCCATAAAACCCAAATATTTACATCCCAAATCCTCATTCTATCACAATAAAGAGATACAGTTAGTATTACGATAAAAGGGCCAACTTCAGTCTCTGCTTACGACTGTCTACAGGTTTTCCGTGAGTGCCACTATTTCTTATGTAGTTTGGCAGCGGTAAGACAATTACAAGGACAATAATTTACCACTACACAAAATTCCGCTAAAATCTTTTCATTACTTACTGATAAGAAAAGGATATATTTTCTATTACAACTTTTCTAGGAGAACATACGAATATGTACATTGGTACTCGGTGCTCTGTGCCTACCCAGCGAGAGTGGACCTGGCGTGAAATTATGTATGTATGTATGTACGATTGAAAACCAACCAATTTCGATATTCCGTATCGACTAAAATATTCATGGCTTTACTCACATGTCTTATATATCTAGTAAAAAAAAAAAGTAAAGTAACTTCACGCCTGTAATCCCCGAAGAGGTAGGCAGAGGAATGCAGAACACTCCCACGTTTCACCA
>DWTO01000803.1:0-18798 GCA_018244755.1 Jemadia pseudognetus | reverse complement strand
TGCCCGACCCGGGAATCGAACCCAGGACCTCCTGATTGTCAGTCGCACTTACAACCAACACGACCAACGAGGCAGTCGTATATATCATGATACCAATAAATATCAACTATATCGAATTTCTCGAAGCTACCTCAGCGCTGATTAGTTGAAGTTGTTAAGATAATAATTTTTGTTTCGACTGTAAATAGTCGACAGCAGTAAAAGAAGAAGATTGTGGAATACAATCAAGCAAATGTTGGATGCCGATGGTGGGATATAATAGAAATGGTAATAATTACACTATAATGTAGAATCTAGTGTACTCGTAGAAATATGAAATGAACAGAATGACAATCACGATTATAATAATGCGTTAGCATTAAAACGTAGGATTTATTTATGAAACCATATCCATAAAAGTTAATATCGATGACAAATATGAGATGGAATAAATACAGCAAGTGTACATAGATGCAGGATTCTAGTTTTAGTCAAGGAAAATATTATCGTTACTAATGAATTCACGATCCCCGTGGCGCAATTGATCAATCTAATTCTCAGCAGTCCAACTTAAAGATAAAGGGAAAAATGTTAATTCGCATAAATATTAGTGGAACAATCGGTGCGATCCATATTTTAACATTTACTTTTTCTACAGTAAAATTATATAATTACGATACTTTAAGATAACATCTGTTAATTAAATTATGCAATTAATTGCATATTAGTTGTACAAAATGATTTAAATACAAGTAAATGAAATACCCAATGTTGCATATTTACCTCAAAACTTATTGTGATTTTAATACCTACATGCAATTACTCTTGTACTGGTATAAATACTACGAACATTATGTCCTGTAAACAAAACGAGTTTAATGAAGGTTTTCAAATGCCATATTTACTTTAAATTTATTGTTCTACTCTTTCTATCAACCTTTTGTTCTAATATTTTTCTCTTTTCGTTTATCTTTTTTCTCAGTTTATAATTTGTAGATAAGGATAGGTATTCCTTACGAAAACATGAAATGAGGGAAAATACTTTTTCACAGAAGAAGGTTCGGGGTCTGGACATGTGCCCGGTGTATGCCAATAGGCTCACCACCTATTTCATAATGGGATGCGAACGTAACTGGTGAAACGTGCTAGTGCAGGTATACATTCCTCTGCCTACCTCTTCGGGGATTACAGGCGTGATATTACGTTTAATATAAGTACCACACAATTGCATTAAAGTTTAACAGTGAGGATTCAGAGGAAGCAGTTTCCGTTTTAAAACGAACGTTAGCGATATTTTTCATTGTTCTTTATGTACATACATATCTCAGATTAGTACTTGTATCAATACTGCGAATCGTCTGTGGTCTGTCGGATTACTAACCACTACAATTAAAACATCGTTCTTCGGTATCAACGTGACCATGCTTCTGCTTTTCGACGGATGTAGTCCCAGTATTCTCCTGTGACTTATGAATGCCTAACAAATTTCATACATAGCGTTCGCTTCCCGTTGTGTAAAAATTGTCACGCTTATTATCATTCCATGTTTTTATAACATTTCCGCAATCATTGAGGAAAGAAGTTTTGTTGATATTATTAATATTTGTTTGTTAATCGTATTTTATCAATATAATGAAAACGAATGTGTTTCTATTTTACAATTAAATAATTTAGATATCACATACATATGTTCCTGATGAATAAAATGGTCCAAAGTTTGGCAATAATATGACAATTTTCTTCAAATATATTTTCATAATTTGGAAATTTACGTATTTGTTTATAGGTAGGTAATAATGAATAAAACTATTTGAATTTGAACTTAATACAGGGCGGCATATAATTTTGATTCTTGCGTAACGTATATAATCATAAATATGTATGTTACGATTATATGTTATTTTAAAAGATGCAGTAGCACACCTATGGAGTTTCTTTCACCGCTTCTTCTCCATAGCGAGGCAATTTCCGAAGCGGTGGTAGTTTCATTTTAACGTACAAAAAGTGTTTTAATGAAGCAATTTTGAATAAATGATATTTGAATTGAATGTGAATTGATTTGATGTGCGGATACTTTGTTATTCGGAACAACACATATATCCGAATTTCCTCCGCACGATTGGAGACCCAAACAAAACCGACGTGATCGAACCGTGCACGGCCCTCTAATGAATAAGTATCGCGTAGTTCGGAACAAAGGTTTACAAGGAAACGAGGAAGTTCTATGGCGCACACGGAATATACAATTTAATGTCGCTTTTTTCAATTCGCAGTACGGATTAACAATACAACGGCAGAGATATTTAATAATCCCAGCAATCTATAAAGATTAAAGCAAAATACGTGTAATCAATTCGAAGTTAGCTGTGACGATTACTATTACTTAGGTATGTAGAGCAAGAAACAAAATTAGGAAATGTATTGATATATACTCGTAAATACACTGACTGCCTTATTGGTCGTGTGGGTTGCAAGCGTGACTGTCAATCGGGAGGTCCTGGGTTTTAATCCCGAGTCGAACAATACTGGATTTTGTTATTTACATTTTCTAGTTGTGAGTCGGAATCTGGAAATGGTCCCGGTGCATGGCAAAAGGCTCATTACCAATTCCATAGTGGAACGTAAACGTAACTGGTGAAACATGGGAGTGTACTACACTCCTCTGCCTACCTCTTCGGGGATTACAGGCGTGATGTTATGTAGATTTTTTATTTATATATCTGGTTTGACTTAAAGTCGATAAACGGATAGTTATGATCTGTTTTATTATTACGAATAACAATACCACATTGTAAATTCTATTGAAGATCGCTAAAAACTATACAAGACATATATTGTAGGTATATATAATTCTTTGGTAATTATAAAACCATGTCTCAAACGCATATATAAAATAAATTTAAAAACAGAAGCTTTTGCCAAGATGACCTTGGCACAGAAGTACCCACGACGAAATACTGCATATATGGTAAGGTCACCCTACTAAAAATTGATCGCATTCACCTTGAAAATATTTTTCGAAATTGTTAAATACAACCTCAAATAACAAACTTTTACTCAATTCTGATGCTAGCCTGTCGGTGCAATACTTCTTTAACTTGATTGCTGAGTTGCGGGTCCGGGTTCAGTTCCCAGCCAAAACAAATATTACTGTCACGAGCTTTATTACATGTCTTGTGCCTGCTTGTTAAATTATCTATATAATTAAACGTAACAAAACGTTACACGATTGCAGTTACCAATACCGATCTTGAAGTACTAAATACTATATACGTGTATTTAAAAAATGATATTTATAGTTCGCTAGCTGCATGGTTACTGTACCACAGGCCTGTCCGCTTTGACAAAGCTAACCGAGTGTAAAGTAATCTCAAGATATCATTATTGTTGAATATTTCGATGTCTTGGTAAAATGGGCTTTCTTTACATTGACAAAGAACATAACAATGTTTAAGATACTATTAATCTTGAAACTATCAGAGATTCTGTGTTCTACCATATTGACTTCGCTGTTGATTTGCATTACTTTCGGCAGCGAAGGGCATATGTATTTAAATATATCTCAAATAATTTATGAAATATTAATTGCGGGTGAAATGTTAAGTAGATGCTAGTTGTGACCGATCCGGTCTAACCACATATTTTTTAGTATTTATTTTCAATATGGTCTTGTGTTTTTATAGATCGGAGCAAACACAAATGATCCTCGTGCAACTGGCTATTTAATTCTACTTTTGAACTTTAATTCGTTGATTGATGTGATATGTAATTATAAATAAAGTTTTTATTTCAGCTTGGAAAATATTCTAGAAAGATTAAAGGTTTAAGAGCGATCATCAGAGAGCTAAGTTTTTTGTAGGTCTATTGTTTGTTTGATATGAAATAAAAAAAATCCTTTTGGATTAAGTCGCCATTTTATTTTTTGTCCTATTTCAATTATGTATACTTACGTGCTCAGTCTTGCGTTAAATGTCCCATACAATTGTAAGTTTCCCTCGAAAAAACATTGCGACATTTGACCGTAATTAGAATTTTAATGATTCAATACTTAAACATTAAGGTACACTCATCTTTTTTTCTTACTTTTTCAATTACTGAAAACAATAAGAAAATTAATGATCATTTTAAAAATCATTAGTACATTTTTTGTTTTGGAATCTAGATATTCAAAACAATTTAATTATAATTATATAATCAGCTCTCGAACCACCTAGAACGTATACTCCGATACTTTTAAGATTGTACGACTGCATAGAACCTCGAAGAAGTACTATCTGAATTATAATATTACGTACGCAGAGAAGGCTCGAAGAGAGACTGTCATCGCGACCAACAAGAAAATATTTCAATGAAATTGTGCGAATTCTCCACAATCAGGATTTTTTCATTGTATGGGTAAGATTTGCTTCATTTAAAAAAGGATAAGTTCTATCTAATATCAATCAGGCTTAAAGATTGAACCTGCCTTGCTTTGCGTAACTTGACACATTTTTTTTGACAGCCTAAAGCTTTTGAATCACAAACCCTGTTCATCGTTTAACCCCCTCCCTAAGTTCTTCATAACAATGCTTAATAACATTTTTATATTACTTCGTTATTGCAGAAGTACAACAGTTCAGCAATGATCGACAATCTAGGTAATGGTCGAGGTATTTGCACTCAGTACTTTCTGTCTACCCCCTTAGCGATGTGGTGTGACGATATAAATCTTTATTATTATCTCCTTTATAAGTGCATTGTAATTTTTTTAATCTTTGAGCTTTTTAATTTCTCCGGCTTTCGTCCTCATGACTTTCACATTGTCTCCCGGGAAAGTCTAATTTAACAACACAAGATCACTTTTCCCTGAAATACATAGTACCATTTATTGTATGGTAACTGTATCCCCCATCGCATTGTCTAAGAATACAAAGGATACGTTAGGTACTGGAAGAAGTATTATATTAATGTCTCTAATTTTGAAAGTTTGCCCGTTAGTCTTCGGGTACAATAATTGTATCCTGTTCACTGTTCCGAGTCTGCGATTATACGCTTCTACAGTAATTCATCATCTCTAACGCTACCGGTCTCACCGTCGTCCCCGTGCCGCCTGAGTCCTGAAGGTTTCGTTGTTTTCATCGGGTCGTACGTCTCGTTATTTTCTTACTAATCTATATTCACTTTAGTTATACGACTTAAGATTTGTAATAAGCTTTTTTTGTTTTAATGAGTAGTAACAATTTCGAGAACTTTACTCACGACCATGCGATCCCAAACTGGACAGAGGTGGTACTGTGTGAAAACCAGACATTTGATGTCCACATATATATTTATGTATATAATTTTACAGATAGATCCAATAAATTGTCCTGTTCCATATACAAATATTTTTCCTAGGCGATAATTGAATCCGCCACCACCGGATCGATATTAATTAATAGTATTGTCCGGTTTTATATAATTCTTCATTCCTTATTTCACGCTTTTAGGTCGCAATAAAAAACGGGATTCTAATTAGTCTTCCAGCGCTAAAACCATCTTCATTAAAAGTTTTTACGAAAATGGTCGACCAATATAATTGTGCAGAGTAACAGTCAGACGCACAAATTTAACTGTGTTCGCATAAAAATATAAAAAATACATGTTTATATACAAGTACCGATAAACTGCTTGTGCTATGAAAAATTTTAGCTATTCATCACTCCATTAATTTGGTAGTAAAGAAAAAATCACGCAGCTTGAGAGTACGAAAACATTATTCTCCTATACAAGTATTACATCACGAAACACGCTAAAGAAATCTAACAAAAATTTATTTACATCTCATTCCTAATGAGTTTCTCGGAAGTACCTACCTATGTAAATATTAATTGTCGCTAAGTCTCTCGAATGTTGTTGAAGAGATTAATGATTTTAAACTTGTATCGCCTCAAAATTTATACAATTCGTATTTGATCGGCGCTCGCGATATGCGTAAGCACGTACAAGTTAAATATAAATTATATGAATAGGTTATTGAACAAACTGTATCCGGTTGGTAAAGAAAATTATGCAAATAACACTTACACCCTGTCTTTTATAAGTAATACATTTATTGACACTTATTGGCCGTGATAACACTTAGTGTATTTTACTGTGATCATTTTTGTATCACACAGTTGATGGATTAAGACGACTGCAGATTAGCCTTACACGATGTAACACTGGAACACTGCCACGCTCGTCCAGTGCAAATGGTGTGAAACAGACTGGTACCTAGACAGCCCGGGACTTGGTAAAAACTTGCAAGTCGCTTCCAGAAGAAGCCAAGAAGTTGCGAGTCACTTCCAGAAGTGGTCATGATTTTTTTTGAGGCCAATAAGACATCTGGCAGTAATTTTAAGTGGTGCCTTGCGAAACGCAAAACCTTACGACGAGTTTGTCGTAAGCACCTTGAATTAGAATAATCCTGTGTGACATAATAAAACTTTCTTCACTAAAATAATTAGAAACAACTAAAAGTATAAACCTTCAACTAAAACATACGTTATTTTGATTTTGGGTCAAATCGAAAGCAATACAAATAAATCACAAAGGAAATTTAATATTTACCAAAATTCACATTCCAACGTCGCGTTTTATGTGTCGACAAATAAAACACAGTGTAGAGTTACCTTTACATCAGTCCTAATTCGTAAATAATAGTTTCGTAGTATTATGCCTTACTTGAGCGTGCTCAAACAAAATACATATTATAAGCTACTTATAAAATACCAGAGGCCATTATAATGATTATGTGCAATTTTACGTGATTACCGGTCAGTATTTGGTTCGTGGGTTATGTGCTTTTAAGGATCGTTAGCTTAATACGGTTCCAACGCCGTCCGAAAGGAACCCACCAAGTCATTCAAAAATAAACCTTCCCCTTCAATTGCAAAACTATGACGATATAATCTCAAACCTGCTCTCATTCAAAACAATACGTATACAAGTTCAAATACCTCAAAGCCTTCACGTACGTACAATACACAATAAGGACCTCCTCTGCCCCCCTCCCCTCCCATTTCTCTCTGTTGTACTTATTACTATATGATTTACCTGAACCTGTGATTTCAATGGACGCCATACAATCGCTTTGAATGCTATCAATATGTATAAATTCAATTAGGAAACCAAATATAAGTATTTGTAGAGATCGATTAGTAGAAAGATTTGTAGAGATACGAGGATCACAGGCGTAATATTACGTTTATGTTACTTTTTATATAAATAATAACTTAACATCACGTCTGTAATCCATGAAGAGGTAGGCAGAGGAGTGTATGTCGTTATGTCGTTATGTAGAGTTATGCCGTTAAACATGTTAAGACATCATCCTTAGTGTGCCTCGAAATTATTTTCGACCTTAATTTTCATGTAGAGGTTGGGGATCGCAGGGTAAAGCTTCTTACAGCGCCTACGCTGTCGCCCATCCTATGCTAAATATACCTGTGTAAGTAAAAAACATAAGGTATAAAAATGAAAAAAATATTTGTAGCTTTATTTTAAGCAAAATACCACAGCACCTACAATAACATAAATATGCTTAAGAATGTCTTAGTTAAAAATAGGTGCAACACGCAACCGCACTCCGCTACGCAAGACTGGACGAGTTCGTCGCAAACGCCGCACGCATACTAAAACAGCCGAAACCTCTTGGGGCCTGACGAAACATCTACCTACAATACTCCTATTGAGTATTAAAAAGTTCAGAAAATATGATTCGATGGTGAGACAAGGCAAGTTTAATTCCATCGTCTAAGCTAAAAGTGTTTGTAGCTTTAAAGTCTAAAGTTCTCAATTAAACTTGCTAATTTTTAATTAACAAGTTTAATTTAAAACTATGACGCGCTATTGTATTTAGTATTGCGTTATATTTTTATACGGTTCTAGACAAATATTTGCGTGACGATAACCAAGTTTTGGTTTCGTATTTGGGTGTGAAAATGTCTATGTAAGCATTTATTTAGAAATGTATATATTAAATATCTTTATCAGCACTCTGGTTAATATATTACAGATTTAAAGTGCCCAATTTTAAGATAGTTTTGTGAGTTTTTAAAAATTACAAAAGTATTATTATTCTATTTCGTCTACAGTACCAATTAATTTCAGTGTCTATTTTTATAACATTCCCCAGGTATTATATTTTCGTCTCAAACTATCGTTTTAATATCATGCTAATGGATGCGTATTGGACAGGGTGGCACAATAAACTATTATAAGTTAAACTATGACTCACAATCCGTCTAGTGCCTTCAACTCTTATGTGTTACAATATTTAAATTAATAGATGACACTACGCAACATACCAGCCAACACGCGCTGCGCATGTTGAGCGGCCCGCGAGCCCGCGGCGGAGCCCTGAGACTGATGTAACGTTCTCCTAAGTGGTAGCGAAGGCTTGAATACATATTTGTCACTAACTTATTTACCGTGGTTTTGTCGAAGAACTTTCTATTTTATTTCTCCATTGTAGCATTACAACTAAAATCCAGTTCATTTGCTGTAATTATTTTTAAGAACATTAAAACGAACTCAATACAATTTCACTACAGCGTACTAATATTTGATTTTAAAAAGCTGACTTCGCAATATTTTATGCAAAGGAGCTATATTCATGAATATACAATGTATCAATACAATATGTGTATGCTAATACATAAAATACACAATGACTACATAAATAGGTTTTATAAGGAAATATAAGTATTCATGGACGCAGCCTAAGACGTGCTCAAAATATCCTTTATATAAAGAAACTTATCACACAGTAAGCAGACGATAAGTTTAACTGTGCCAAGTTGCCTAAAAATGTAAGGTATTCAGAACATTAAGGTCACCAAGTATGTAATACAAAGCGGGAAATAGTCGGGAAAAGGTATTCACATCCATCCGGATTTCTTGTTGATAGACAATAAGTAATGTGTTATGATCTTTAGAAGACAGGAATATTATATATTGACAATCAAAATGAGCTGAGTACCGAATACAGAAATGAATTTTATAGCTAACTAGAGATTTCGAAGAGTCGAAAAGGGTAGATGTAAGAGAATCGTTACGGGCGACACTAATTAAAGCTCTTTAAGTCCTTCACTCAGATTTTTATGTTGTATTTTTTGCTATCACGCGTCAATCCACTAAGTACACATTAACACAAAAAATAATCATTCAACACGTTAGAAAACATCAACGCATTTTTAATTAATTACGTGAATCTCTCATGTGTATACCTCGCGCAACACACGGTGATGTAATAAAAACATTAATATGTTAAAACTTTTTGTCAGGGGTGTACCTATGTATGGATATGTTAGTTTTAAGAGAGGCACTCTATTTGAGTCGTTATACGTAAGCATAGACAAAAAAGTACCTCTTGTTATTTTTTATAATTCAACGAGTATTATTGGCTTTTCTAATTTGAAATTCCCAGTAGTTGGTCGGAGTCTGGATTTGTACCCAGCATCTATCCACCGGTAGCAATAGGCTCACCCCATTCCGAGACGTAAATGTAACTGGTGAAATGTGTACTAAATTCAAATGGCTACCTCTTCGGGGGTTACAGTTTATAGGAAATAGTAACTGGTTGAAGAATTATTATATAAAAGTGTTTTTTTTAAGTTATAGCAACAGCAATACCGATGTTTCTGAGCACTGTTTCTGCGCACCCAGGTCGATTTAGCGACCGCTTGTGCCCGTAATTCGAATGGGGGTACGTATATTGGAACATTGTGCTTCCAACTGGCCTGGCAGCCTAACATATCATCTACCAGTAAGTTTGACTAGCAACGTTGACTCACTCCACCGAGTACACTCTAGACTTGTCTACATAATAATTCATATTTTTATTAATACACTACTATTTAGCAAGATACATACAATATTTTTTCAACACGTCTACTTCAAATGGGTTTACGCCCTGTTGTATTACGCTCCACCGCTGTTACCCTCAGCTTAATACTTGTGGTTCAATGGGTTCAATAATGAAGGCGCCGGCTGGCGAGTTACTGACGCCACAACACCCCTTTGTGGTGCTTACAATTGGACGAATCAGCCGTAATAGCTTCACGTGATACACTTTCAATGCTGGTTATATCAACATCGTTGCTACGTAATTATCTACAGTTGTGAGATTGTTTGTTGTAAGATTGTTCATGGAGTGGACTGTCTGTAGGTTATACATCTTATGAATTTATCATACTAGACTGCAATACAATGACTGCCTCGTTGATCGAGTGCTGGCGAGCGCGATTACCGATCTAGAGGTCCTAAGTTCATATCCCGGCTCTGGCAATATTGTATTTTTCTAATTAGAACCTGTAGTAGTGGCTCGGAGTCTGGTTTTGTACCCAGTATATCGCAATAAACTCATTTCTATACCATTATGGGACGTAAGCATACGATTAACTATAGAGTGTACCTGGTCTCCTTGATCTACCTCTTCGGGGATTATAGACGGGTTCATGAGACGATGGAGTAAATAATACTAAATAGAACGCGTAAATGATCTTATTTTTTTTAATGAATTAAAGCTTCAGTTGTTAAACAATTTATTTTGAAACACATTTGATTTAACTTTATAAAAGTTAATCTTAATTGTTTTATTACACGAATAACAATGAGCCCGTCGTCTTGGCCTGTAATAATATTTGAGCTCGCATAAACATTAGAAATTCAAATAACTTCAGAATCCAGTTGCCGTCGAAAGTTGACGTCGACAGCCTTATCTCTGCGAATTTTTTCGCAAACTTTACGCCCAATTTAAATATTTTTGCTTCAGAAAATTATATCAATATAAATGTGCTGGGGATAGTTGATTCCGAAAAGTCCGTATTTCGTTCGCACTCTTCAACTTTTACTAATTTGGGTGATGTGTAAAGGTCGTTAAGATACGGGAAAATCCACACAGAGGACTCCTTCGCTTGAATGTTAAGTAGTGTCTATTTTTAATGTATGCTAATGGAAAATCCCTGCTTCATATATTCCGAATAAGATCTGGTATACATAAATAGAATAATGATTTTTCTGTTTCCATGTTCCTGTCTCGTCAGTGAACAGGTTCATTAAATAAAAAGACAGTCTAATATTATTATTGTATGTATTCGGTAGGCTAATGTACCGAATACATTTTTGTATACAGTAGCTGAATACAGTTTTCTATGTTTTGTATTATTATTGTTTTACTAATACTGGATCGGTAAATTTGGTAAACATTCGAATTATATTTTGAATCCTGGATTGCACCTGACTCCATTGGTTTCCAGATTAAAAAAATGAGAGTAGGGTACCAGGAGAGGTCTGCCATAATCAAGTGTGGAGAAGTTCAGGTAACTGGAGGTCATAATTGAAAGCAGCATTTGAAGAGGAATCTGATATTCTAACTACTCTTCCATGCTGTTGTGACACGAAATGGAGGATTGATTTTTATCCTATATTTTGTCATTTAACCGGAATACATATAACCTTACATAATATCATACATAATGATGTATGACCTTACATTAAGAACAAGGACCAAGTAATTTAATCTTCTAATATTTTTAACAAAAGAGCAGTTTTTTAGGAATGCCTCAAAATTAATATCCATGTAAATATGAAGCAAATTTAAAGTTTTATACATTTTGCATATATTACTAAATTGAAAATTTATTCACGAACAATTATTTTTCAAATAAAACACTTAAAATGCAGTCTGCGTCCTTTGTTAATGACCCCTGCCCTGCCCGCCTCGCCCTGTTTTTCAAGATGCTTTATTAGGTATTATTCAGAGATGTTCCATTATAACACAAATAAATCTTTATTCCTCCCGCTTCGTCTTTTGCGATATACGTTGTAACTATACTATAACTACATATATTGTTTGCGATATACGTTATAACACGAAAATGTAACTTAAAAACCAAAATGGAATGATCATTTCAATACAACTGCCACTTGCCTATTTAAGGCAATCCACGTTTACTTGCGCTAGCAGTTCAAATACACGTAAGATCGTTGTCAACTCTGTAATATAAACATCTTTTTCTATGAACCGTTAGACCGGTATCGCTTTCCTAAGCCTCAACCTAGAACGTATTACAATTTCACATTCGACATATTATGGCGACGTGTGAATAAACCAGAAAAAAATCACTACATTTCATTTCATAGATTCATGTATCAATAAGTTCAAAAGCTGTTTTCATACCTATATACATACATTCATGTTAATATTACGTGATCGAAATGAGGATCGACATCATACAAATATTTATCATTTCAGAGTTTTGGTAAATTTTTGTTATTTTGTTCGATAATTGACCGCCCTTGAACTTTTCGATTCACGGTTACTTCAATAACACTGGTCGAGACCGTTCATTATGAAACGATGAATGTAGTTAATGAAGCAGTACCTTTATACTGTAATCATTTTTAAATAATTGTATGTATATCTGATTGAATGCTTTATTAAAAGATATTTTTAAATTTTTCCTTATAACTCGTATTTCGTATGGTTATTTCCGGGATACGTGTACACAGTGTAGAGTCAATTTTGATGAAAGCTATTTATCATTACATTATTAATTGACTGTCAGTCACTTTAGATTTAAATATAAAGGCATCAAAACGGCTATTAGAAATAGATACATCGTCGCAAAGTATGTACATTTATTCAGGTAAATTCTGCCCGCAATATTCTACCAGTTACTAAACTTAGCCAAAGCGTCTAGGAATATATACAAATCTTCATATACATATGTTTATCTCCAGAAATATTTATAAATACGTATCAAACATCATACTTTAAACATAAATATATAATCTTAATAAATAAATCTTAATAACTCCAGGAATATGTAAAAATACGTTAATATAATATGTAGGTTGTTTAACTGGTGGTGCATCGTGTGGTTGGTAACTATGACATGTGTGTACGTGGGATAGTCCTAACTTAGAAAATAAAAATTTTCTTTTCTTATTCGTTATTCCGATTTACCGCCAGTTATTCTTTCTCTGCTTACCTCTTTTCTAAATTCTGCCTTTTCTACATTCTTTTTGTACTGTCATTTTTCCTTTGTCCATTTGTCTTTCAATTTTTTATCTTTATTATTTTCTTTCTCCAGCAATTGGCTCAAAATGTGACTACAAAACAAATTTAATGAAAATGTGACTTCTTATAGTGAGGCTTGCGTAATACGGCCTCCACTATGCGTACATATGAAACAGGCCGTGTTCATAAATTGGGGAAGCGGCTGCGTCCACATAACTTAGTGTAGGCTGTAGAGTATCTAGCAAAACAACAAGATAATTTGTTATAAGAGTGTTAATTTTCGAGAAAAGGAACACAGATGACGCGCTAAATAAATACCACATTAATTCCTAATTCAAATGTCATTTACTGAAAATTGGTTCATTAAAGCCTTTGGAGCACTTCTGTACGTCAAAATGATACTACCACAGCTTAGGAAAATGCGTCGCTATGGAGAAGAACCGGCGAAAGAAACTTCATATGTGTGCTACTGCTTCTTTTAAAAGAAGCACTTATGTTAAAATTAATCACAAACTAGACCCAGTTACATGACCAGATAACTAAAAAACATACGCAATATGAACATTTCTAGCACCGAACTGACAATATTTGTTCTAGTTGTGAATCGCAACACCCAGCTCAGCAATCAATTAACTAACCATTGAACAATTAGGTCAGGCGATAAAAAATATAACTAACATTGGTCATAAAAACGTCGCTATTCTTTATGTATAAAATGAAATTTATCATTTATGATAAATTGATTTCCATAATACAAGATATACAACTACGGAACTCCCAAAGGGTCAGGATTGTGATCGTTGCATGGATGTTTAATATTTTAATGCGTCTGTATCGAAACAAATTTGTCTTAGAACTATTACCGAAAATATAGATTATTTCAAGTGTCCTACAAACATGTGAAGTGGTATTGCAATTGGTAAGCTATACAAAAACTATTTTGGGAGATATTAAGCTTTATATGTAAAATTACTTCATATAAGTAAATAGTTACTTTCCACGGTCACCTGGGCGTAGTCGCGGTGAGGCCAAAATAAACTAGGTGGCCACCCCTCCCTGACTTATGGAAGCGGACGGAAAATTTATGATATACATTTTTAATTACATTGAACAACCACACTTTTCCAATATTACCTTGCTCCCGATATGGTGACGATCTGAAAATGGCCAGGTCAGGAATATTAACTGAAATTCAAAAAATGTACCTTCTAAACTTACCACAATCTTGACAATAGGTCTGATGATATTACGAATACTAAAAACTATTCAAAATGACATTATTTTTATAAACGCCAATAATAAATAACATATATAAATAGTAAACAAACCATCACCTTAACCCAAATACATATTTCTCGAACAAACTCAATAAGATATCTAAGTGAGGTAAGCAAGCAATCTCGACAAATAATCCCAATATATACAAATTTTCCCTAAATTTACCCAATAAGCTACAATTGGCGCGCACTACGCAATACCGATACGCACAAACCTGACATGTTTGTTGATAGCGGTACGCGTGTGTTGCCCCAAAAGGGGCACGAGTATCAAGTGTCAATTTGTTCGGCTGTACTCAATCTCGAAGCTTCCCCGTGGTACGTGTTACAATGGTTTGACGCACGGCCATTAGCGGCGTAGGAAAACCGGTCATTTTTGTATTCCGACCCTTTTATCTTTCAACTCTTGAAACACGGCTCTCCTCTCACAATAAGAGGGTTACGGCCATAACCTGTCATTCTGACCAAGTGCGGGTTGGCAGGTTTCACATGCTTTTAGCGAACATTTTTTATAAACGCTAAGGTGCGCAGGTTTCCTCGCGATGTTTTCTTTCACCGTTATAGCAAGTGTGATTTTAAACCGCACAATATTGTAAAAACATGCCCTAGGATTAGAACCCGAAGCTGGTCTGCCCGAAAACCCGTCTGGGATCCGAAAAACAAATAACAATAATAATATAAATATCTTCACGTCAGATCCCTTGCGGGATAAGCAGAGAATCGTTATTATTGTTTTGAGTCAGAATCAAATCCACCTCTCCTGGCTTAGTATACACGTTCACATTAGTAAATATATAACAAATGTCTTTTGTTTGTCCAGTCATTACACAGCACAAACAAAATACATTTGCTATATTCGAGTAAGCAGAACACACATTAAAATACCTTTCTGACGTAGTCTGTTATAATAAAAACCTGCAAATCCAAACTTGGGTAGTGCAACCCCTAAGTTCATGATATACTCTGATAAATAGGCGTCACGAAACGACATCAAATCACGACACTAGGTGTATTGAAGGTCGGAATGTCAAACGAATGTACGAATATAAATGCAATAAAGTAGAATTGAACTAGGCATTTTTATATTGCGCAAACTGCTACATTTTTGGTTTTTACCAGCAGTGTTTTTTAATCTGAAGGGTATATTAAGGTGTGTAGAAGGCAATCCACTCATATGTTGAGTAGGATGTCCTTGGACTGTAACTCCCATTTAGGTAGCGTGCGTTACCGCTCGCGCCTCCTATCGTAAATAGACCTAACCGTGATATGGCACGTAATCCATTAAACAACAAACACGAATCGATCTCATTGTTTGGGAATACACAAATGGAACTGGGACCGATCAATACTGCTTCGTTTGCTTGTAACATGAAAATTGTAACACCTATCTTGGGAGAAGTCGCACGTGGCCGCATGAAACCAAATTGATCAAAATATATATTTATCATCTACTTACTATAGTACAGGTGCTTAACTATGGATCGTGGCCGGGTGACGGAGTAAAAAAACGATAGTCGCAGAATGCTACACATTATTGGCAAAGAAATGGGTTCGTATATTGGAAGTCTAATTGAAATTAAGCTTGACGCCTTAACCTTTTGGTCAAACCCGTGATGATGTAACCGACAGGTAATATTGATCTGTGTAATTTTGAGTAGAAATATCGGTAGGTAATGAGAGGGAATATACCGTTTTTTATTAAGACGAACCTAACGCTTTCCTCATACACCGCGCGTTAAACACGCTCCAAGCTTGTTTGAGGAAAATTCAACTAGCTACTACTTATGTGAAGTCTATTTCGTTGATATGGAAATAACATCGCAGTGCGCGTTGACTAGGAATCGTGGAGTCTCTAATATTATAACAGTAGCTTAATAACACACCGGTTGCCTTAAGTGATTCCAGTTACACTTAGTGTACACTTACATTGTAAAAACCACCCAAATACCAATAGGTATACTTGGAATGTGAGCAATGTGATATCCTGAAATATACCTACTGAAAATATATAGGCGCGAAGAGAGCGTGGGATGTGGAACTGGTAAAATTTCATTTGTAATGTACAATTTTGAATGTGATCTTTGTTGTAATGTGATCTCTTATTGCCCCGAGGATTGAGCGGCTGAGGTTTTCTAAATTAATATGATGAAATACTATATTGTGCTTTGGACTGTCTCGTTACTTGGTTGTTTGCATGCGCGGCTGTACGAGAGGTCTGGGGTTCGATTTCCAGGTCGGTTCCTATTGGATTCATCTGACTTGAAATTCCTAGTAGTAAATTTGTGTCGGATGTATGAGAATAGGTTCTCACCCTTATCCAAGCTCGGACGCATAACATAACTGGTGAAACGTGGGAGTGTACTACACTCTTCTACCTACTCCTTCGAGGATTAAAGGCGTGATGTTACGTATTTCTAAATTTATTTTTTGCTATGATACGTGTAGTTTTATTACGATCTATTTAATTGATCCTAGGTGTGAAATCCTATATATGTAGTATGTACAGTACTCTAGCAGCTAGTAGAGATGACACACAGGGAAATCATTAACTCAGCAATTGCTGGCATTTAAACATGGTTAAATTTTGTTGTGATAACTTCTTTGAGCCATTTTTGGTAGGGTTTGAAGGTTGAGGAAGTTTAACTAAACTTATTATTTAACAACCGCGTACGGTTAGCTGGTTTACAATTTGCCGCACAAAAGTGGAATCTAACTTAAATTCATTCAATATAGGCTGTCGTTGAAACACACCTGATTGTGAACGAAGTTCTATTCGGAACGTAATACGTTGGCTTAGAAAGTGCCTATTCACTTTGTCCAATTCAGATGTGTCGGCAGTAAGAAACGGCAGTACATGTTATTTTAATGTATGACTAAGAAAAGCAAATTGCACAACGATTTCGAAACAAGACGGGAGCGGTCTATATCCAAATGACTAATTAAGATTGATGATGACGTTAGCCACGATGATTAGACTTCAGTGATGCAAGAGCACAGTATATAAATGAAAGCAATGATATCGTTAGCATTACATCATTTGTACACTTGTGAATCTGTCCACCTGAATATTTACCAGACCATTCCCAAATTCAAGGAGAAATCTGCGCCCGCGGGAATAAATGTGGGTTGCCGCCAACATTATAACACGTCACTTTGATCGATAGAGAGATACTTTATGAGCTCTAAGCCAGAAATACTAGTAGTAATTTATAATGGGTTAATATCCTTTGGGGATGATATAGAACAAACTGCAAAACTTTCAATGTATATTTGTGCCCGATGCATGGATTTGTGCCCGGTGCATGGCAATAGGCTCACCACCTATTCCATAGTAGGACGTAAACGTAACTGGTGTAACGTAGGAGTGTACTACACTCCTCTGCCTACCTCCTCGGGGACGACCGGTGTAATGTTACGTTTTAAATATAAATCCAATGGTTTTTATTTTAACGTCAAACTGTATGGAATAGATAGCGCTATACAATAAGAAAAATTAGGGTACAGTAAAACAAGTCTTTTGCTGGGTTTGTCAGTATCGGTCTTCGTTAAATACCTATATACCTACACAGTTCACGAAGTCTCAACATCGCATAGTAGTTCTAGTACAACAAATTACTGCAATTAAAACTAATTCAACTACTTTAACCAATTCAATAGAATACATTATAGCTTCGTACATTCATTGTTTTATACTAGCTTCATTTACATAATGCTGTATATTAACTTATGAGTTAAATTAGCATCTGTAATTAAAAAATGCTAGCGGATGTATAGTGGTATTTGCAAACCAACGTTATGCAACTACCGTTCTACATATTGACTTCTGTATGTAAAATACATAGAGGTATATGAGAGCGGTTTCGCGCACCATGGCGCACTCGCTCGGCGTGACCGCTGCTAGTGACCTTGGCCGAGACAGCCCATTGTTATATGCAGATGCACTGCACGACCTGTCCATAAAGGACGCATATCTATATGATATTTTTAAGATTATTATTTTTACCATACGGTCCTTACGCGGTAGCCACTGAACACCGAATGCCCATATCACTACATTATGGACCTGATGTGTTTGTTTTATACATTTATCACTCCTTCTACACGCATGTCCGTTTCCAAAACTTATGACCCCCATCAGTTAGCATCTAACCTATTCGGTTAAGATAAATGAGATGTGGTACTGGATCAAATCTTCAAAAGACTTCTTCAAAAGTCGATTTCGCATAGCTCTGTCCCATATATGAATACTTCTGTTATTGACCTACCTATCCTACCTAAAGCTTGTCTAGTCTTGTCTTGTCTATAAAACCGTCTTTTGTGTTCATTACATTTCTTCAAATTTGTATTGTATCTATTTCTGTACAATAATAAAACAACAATTGCATCAAAAAGTTTTAATATAAACGAGGCTTTAGTCACTAGTTTACTTTTACTTTTGAGAAAAAGTAACTTCACGCCTGTAATCCCCGAAGAGGTAGGCAGAGGAATGCAGAACACTCCCACGTTTCACCAGTT
>DWTO01000802.1:0-18799 GCA_018244755.1 Jemadia pseudognetus | reverse complement strand
CGACTTCAAAAAAAAACTGTTGCAAAACAAAATAATATGCCCTAAAAAGTAACAAAATAATATGCTCTAAAAAGTAATAAAATAATTAGTCAGAGTCAATCGAATTGTTACGATAATGTAATGAATAAAAAATTTAAATCAACTTTTAAAATAATTTAATTAGTTATGCGACGTAAAACTCCACATAGTGTTTCCGTTTTATTCATCTCGCTTCAATGTTTAATTATTATTTTTATGAAGTAATTAACTATTTTATGAGCAGACGTATATTCTAAGAATATAAAGAGAAATGAGGAAATTATTAAAATATTCAAAACGTGCATTGCAATCATTAAATTGCAATATTACATAATAATATTTTGTATTCGATTTATAGTAACTAACTGATATGTTTACAATTTTTTGTTGGTTGGCGTGTCTTAATGACGACAATCACAAGGGATGGTCTAATTGCACCCCTAAATGTGCTAGCAAATCATTGTATACAAGGACATACAATTATATTTGTTGTACGGTACTACAAAAATTACATAACCAATAGTGGGTCATTTTAAGAGATAAAGCCATATGCAACTGGCGATTTTACAATAATTACTAAGTATTATTGAGTAGGTATTACTCACAAGCTGAAATAAATCGAAATGGACACGGTGTTCACTCACGCTCAGATTATTCATCTGATTATTTCTCCGCTTTATAAAAACAGATGTCAATACATATACTGTAGTTACAGTAGATACCTGTGTTAATTTTATGGCTGATATAGATACGGACTGGCTCGTTGGTCGTGTGATTGCGAACGCGTTTGCTGATCGAGAAGCCCTGGGTTTGTAACCCTGGTCCCCTGGTAGGGTGTTGTTGGGTATTTATAACTTGAAATTGAAAGCAGTGGCTCCGGAGTCTAGAATTGTGCCCAGTATATGGCATCCCATTCCATAGTGGGATGTATTTATAAAATCACAGATGAATACATTCCTCTGTCTACCTCATCGGGGAATATTGGAATCACGCCTAAGCATATTTATTATTCATTTTTTAAAGGTTTTTTTTAATAAGTATGACATACAATTATTTATTTTATCCAGTTGAAGTATGTGACATTAACATATTTGGTCCATTTCGCTATTAAAATATTAACTACTAATATTACTCTTGGATCTTTTTTAAGCTTCCATTAACGACATAACTATGTTTAAATATAAATACTTAACGTTTCCATCTTGCGTGTTCCTCGTGAAGGATACCCCCGTTCAATAATGTTTAAAAAAACGTAAAAAAAACCGTAATATCACGCCCGTCATCCCCGAAGAGGTAGGCAGAGCAGTGTAGAACACTCCCACAATTCACCAGTTACGTTTACGTCCCACTATGGATAATAATAATGTAATAATTAATAATGTTTACATGCTATTTAATTATGTTTTGATGTAAACACAAATTTCACTGATAAATATTTATGAACATTGTAGAAGAACATACTCAAAGCTTAAAATATACGCGGGTGGAGATCACCTTGCGGCACCCTAATGTAAAAATGGCGTGCTTTGCGTTTCTTCGAGCTATCAAGACTATCGATGTAAATGGAATATGTATACAGAGACTAGATTTCATAATAACTAAGATGGAAAAAAAATATTACAAAAAAACAAAAATTTATTTTCGAACGCTCGAAATGCTGCCATTCCTTTTTTTTGACTTACCTGTTACGTAGTGGGGTCACATCTCACACATATCTGTCGTCGACAATGCCATTTATTGTATTTATTTTACCTTTCAAATAAATGCAACATACACTTAATACACTTTTACTAAGCCTGAGGTAACTAGGTCACCCCTGTTTGGCGTTAAGGGTTAAATCGGTTCATATTCTTCTTCTACACTTATTTACTTTACTGGTAATAAAAGTCTGCTTAAGGTTTGTTCACGTGAATATTCTTTTTTTTATTTGGCGTATCTATAAGAGGAGGAGCAGTGAAGAACTTAAACAGGCTGTTTGATTTTTTAAGTAGGTATTACCTATGTTTTATTGCGACATATGGTGATTCAGCATATACATATATATTCGCAATACTAGCCTTGGAGTAAAGATGCAATCGACCGATTGTAATTTGATTTCAAAACCACATTATTTGTGGCAATCATCAGTTTCTGCTGTCTCAACACATCTATAAATGACTAGTAATCGGTAATTGACCACAACAAAATGATTCTACCTTCTTTTTCTTCTTAGAAGACAAAATGTGGCAAAAGCGGGGCGGACACCTTGCTTATCCACAGCATTAAAAACTTTGCGTCTGTTATTTAGATTAAGACATATAGGTAGGTAAAAAGTAAATTGTGAACGTCTTGGGACATTCCCACACACGGTTATTTGATCCCAAAGTAAGCATTGAGAGAGCTTGTGTTATTGTAACCGGACGGCAGATAAGGCACATACAAGTTTAACCGAATAATAATATCTTATGATAACCCCGTCCACGGCCATTTGATCCTAAAGAAAGCATCATGAGACTTTGTGTTATGCTAACCAGAGAGGGAACAAATTACATAAGCAATATAACAAAAAACGTAACAACCTATAATCTAGCCTATAATCCCCGAAGAGGTAGGCAGAAGAAAGTAGTACCTACACTCCCACGTTTGACCAGTTACGTTTACGTCCCACTATGAAATAGGTGGTGGGCCTATTGACAACAAAAAGTGTTTCTTTGCAATTTAATATGAATTTTATTCAGTTATTATAATATTACCGATGGACGTAACCCTGACAAAATATAATAACATACCTGAAATGTCATAAGTTACCGGCGAGTGGACGTAATAGAGTCATCAAACGTGGGGTGTACTACACTTCTCTGCCTACTACTTCGGGGACTACAGTCGTGATTTTACATTAAGAATGTTTTTATAATGCGTTGTATCTATAAGCGAAAAAGTTCTCCTGTAATGTATGAAGTAGTAGTGCTAATCTAAGTAGTGGTATAGAATTAAAAAAATGTGTATTTTAACAATACGAGTGAATATCACTTGCTTAAACTATGAAATATAATAGGGAGAGGAATTGTGCACACTTAGGGACTGGTCCAAAAAGTGCGTAAATCCTGCCAATCCACGTTGGGCCAGTGTGGCAGAGCTTATCCCTTTTCATTCGGTGAGGAAAACCTGTTCTAACAGTGGAACAATAAACTCTCTGCCTACCCCGCAAAGGACCTGGTGCAAGGATATGTGTGTATGTATGGAACAATAAAAGGTTTAATGATAATGTATTACATGGGGAGGGTAATTGAATATCCTTATGTATCCTTATGTGTGTAGATGTCTCGAGATACTATTATTATTATGTAGGTACATAAATAGGTACGCACGCTTTTGAAATGGTCTTATACGAAGTTTAACTTCGGAACCAAAGAATAACATGTACTTATCTATGCACTTTCACTTTTAAATATTGTTTATATTTAAACATAACGTACCATGTCTCAGCCTCTTAAAAAATAATGTCACATGTATTAGAAAATACATGCATGCTTGTAATATTTTATTCCTGGTCTTATATATTACTATACAGAAACTGTAAGATATTACTTAATAAAAATGGAACACATAATGTCCGTATTCACAATTATCTGTTTGTTGTAACACTAAAACATTAATCATTATTATTAATCGTGGGAGGGCTATCGATTTGAGCGTCGATTAAATTTAATTGATTTATATAATAGCTGCATAACATGAAATAATAACTATGGATAATGATTTCTCATTTAATACAACTTCGCTTATAGGTCTATGTCTACCCCGTAAGGAACTTGGCGTGATGGTATACTAATAATAATTTGTATTCGTTCGCCCACAGCCCTACTAGTAATTTATAAATTGACCTTTATGTCAATAAAATTATTTTTAATAGCATTTTTATAAACTCCATCTATTCCTTACCTATAAATTTCTCCATTCGTCTATTAATAATTAATGTTTTTTAAGGTATATTTTATAGAAATAACAAATACTGATACATGAAAAGTGAGCAGAAAGAGATACAAACTGAGAGGTCACTGGGACCCATAGGGATCTGTATCTAATCAGAAATGGAAGAGGTATTTTGTTTTATTATCCGTAACTTAATTACATTCACAAACATTTGTTCATCACATTTATGACGTACTTATATAAACGTTGTGCCCCAGATCCATGCAGCTAACACAACTACCGGCTCACTATTATTATTCATATTATTCTAAAAACATTATAATAATGATATCATTACGATTAATTAAAACGTGAAACGTTACCTGCGTACGTTATTATGCTTACTTGCGATATGATTTTGTACTAAAATATTCAACTATATACTTGTAGATTCATCTACAATCAACTAAAATTTCTTCTCTTAAATTAATTGCAGGTGCAAAAGTTTTGTGTAATTGATGTTGTGACTCACGTACAATACTTCTACTACGTATTCCATACTAGTACTATTTACGGACCATTAGTAGGAAATATAGTACCGAGGTATGAGTAGCAGTAGTTTCCGTACTACTAGCATTCTGTAGTCTATTACTAACTAAAGGCCGCCCGCGACTTCATCCGTGTGGAAACCCTACCATATCGTAAAAATATTATCAACATAAGAAATATGGCAATTAAGTATTGCAAAGGCCTAGTCATAGGTCTTTAGGTATATAGGCCCCCGCTCCCGCTACCGCCTTTGGCGCAGTCGTGCCGCTAGATCGCGCATTCAGTTCTCAGAAGCGAAAAATGTATCTATTTTCAATAAGAAAACGCGTAAGCTGGCCCGGCGAACTTCGTGTCACCTTACGACAAAATAAATTCTCGTTATTCCCGTGTAAATCTCGATCCCTCGGGGACTCCGGGATAAAAGTAGCCTATGTGTTATTCTGGGTCTCCAGCTACCTACATACCAAATTTTATCGTAATCGGTCTAGTAGTATTTGCGTGAAAGAGTAACAAACATCCATACATACATACATATTCACAAACTTACACATTTATAATATTAATATGATATTTCGTAGTACACGTAGTGTAATCAATATTTGTTCTATTGTGTTTGTCTAAATCGAATTTGAAATTTAACGTATGCATTTTTCAATATTTGATATACAGTTGTATTGACTTTTCTAAGCAATTATGGAACAAAGTAAACGAATTTGTTCACAGACCTTGCGTGTCTGATATATTGGATTATTTTATGAAAACACAACGATCGACAGATGGATAAATGACAACGTTGTGACGAACTTTAGAATTACGGTTTGTACCTAAAGTTGTACCTAAAGTTTGTACCTAAGAATTGCTATGTCTTACACGTCATTATTTTAATTTTACTTTCGAAATTCGTGTAAATGCAAACATATTACTTTTTAAATATGAAGTAAATAAAGTTGGTATATATAGTAGGTATATATGGTACGTATATAAAGTTGGTATATATAATGCGATAGATTGAATTACAGTTATTGAAAAATCACATCGTTTCGTATAGTTGCTTTTGAATTTAACTTGTAATAGTTACACAACGAGGTACCCCACTGACCCTGCTAGGGTTGTGGGTTGTAACTGGCTTGTGCTGGGAGTAAAAGTTACCATATGCAACAGATACGGCAACCAGAGCATTTCTGTAACAAGTTTATTTCCAAACATTACTTTAATTTTGGGTTAATAGACTTTCACGACAGACATCAGCGGAGCATAACAACTGATTACTCAAACGCGGTGTTCGTACGTAAAATACTTTTTTAAGCAATTGAATATTACTGTTGATGAGAAGTATAGAAGGTGGACGTTCGGTCTGTAAGGACATATACACATAAAGTACCTGGTCAGACGATATAATAATAACTGAATCAAATTAACAATAGTAAAAAATATTATAATTTCCATAATATACATTTAAATATATTAACTATTATTTTTCATGTAATAATACGTATCTAGTGATACATGGGAGTGTACTATACTCTTCTGCCTACCACTTTGGCGATTACAGGCGTGATGTACGTTTTTACGTTAACCACTACCTTTTAGATATAAATACATTTTTCATGGACGGTCTGACTCTTTCGATTAGTCAAATGGATAAAATGCTAGTTTTAATTGTCCAGTCAAAAGTAACAACAAAAACTTTACGCAGAATTCTGCGTAAACTAAGAATCATTGATTTTCAACAATTTATTAAATAAAATTGAATATCTGAACTCTACACAAGTCGAAGATGTAAACGGTATGTAAGAACGCTTTAAGGCGCGCGAGGTACTATCGGACTTCAATGTGCAAACAAGCAGACTTAAAGATAACTTACCAGCTTAGGAGCTCTCGCTAAGAGGGAGTGCAAACACGACGCTTAGAGTTTCCGTACTGAAATCTTCTGTAAATACGAGGAAAATTATTTCTATTTCATAACTTTCATATGTAACTTAATCGGTTGAGGGGTTCAAAGCTAAACGCTTACTGACTTTGCAATGGTTCAGTAAACGCTAGTGGATTCCTCGGAACTTATTGTGTAAATAGAACAGAATTAAGTACACAAGGAACTTGTAATTCACGGCTTTTATGTTAAGCTTTATAAAGAGATAAAGGCGCCCTATGGCTGGAGGGCGAAAAGCGAAATATTAATGAAACGATAATATAAAATCTCGCCTGCATTTTACGCGAAAAGACAAATAGAGGAGTAGTACATTCACACCGTTCACCAACTTCCATAATTTATTTTATAATAGGGTGTGAGCCTGTTACTGAAAAGGTGACTCGGATAATAGGATTATTATTATTATTGTTCTATTTAGTAGTAGGTAATTATTTTCTTATTCTACTTTTCTATATAGGTTTGTATTAACAACATATCTTAGAATTAGAAGGTCTTTAGATTTAAATTTTTATATTCTTCAGATCTACAATGGATTAGGGAAAATAGAAAATAGAGATCAATACATAATTTATACTATTTAACAACATACAGTAACTAACTGAGACTGATTTAAAGAGAGAAAGTGGAAGGATATTCGAGAAATACACAAGTCAAATCATGTAAAAATAGAATAGATACAGTGTTAATTAGCCATAGAAATCACTTAAACATTTACAACGGCGTCAGGGCTGATTAGCAAAGGGAGAAGGTATATATGCAAATTGTTTACATTTTCTTAATACACCTAAACGTAACATAACGCCTGTAATCCCCGAAGAGGTAGGCAGAGGAATGTAGAAAACTTTTTAAACATGTTATTATTTTATTGTATCACCTTTTGATGACCCTTTACCTGTTTCGTGGGAAGTATGATATGACATAATTGACTAAACGTCTGAGTACTATTCTGCTTTCTCTACGTCTTCCAGATGATGCAGGCGTGATTTTTCAATAGAGACGTGACTTATTAAATTACCAGTTTCATTATGTTCAAGAAAAGATTATTGTATGTAGGTCGTTTATAATTTTATGGCAAAGTTATAAAGTAATGCATACAAAAATATTACATGTTTGTTCAATAGCCAAATACATCAACTGTTCAACATTAAACTTAGGTGAATAAATAAATTATTTGTTTTTATCAATGCAGGACGAATGTGCAGATATATAGGTACACTTTGATAATCCGAAACTGTTACGAGTCTAAATATACAAAATCTTAATAAAATAGTGTAGGATATAATAATATATCGAAATATGTACGTAAGTTGATACACAATATACCAATTAGTGTCTAACAATACACGCCAAATGTAAATTGCTTCGTCAACCAAGACAGGTGCGTCGTGGTAGTCGTGATGTAACCATTACTGTGGTTATAATGAGCATCCCCAAATTGAATCTAAACAGCGTTCCAAACTATTCGTATAACTAATAAAGATAGGAAATACCTAACTGATAATAATGGATAAGAACTGATGAAAATAGATAAGAACTAATATAAGTTGGCAATATAACTGAACTTATTAAAATATGGTGATGTTCATTCTATTAGAATCTGTTATATCGTACCGGCATAATACACATACATATAATTAAAATTTTATATTTACTTAGTACTTTCTAATTGTATTTTTATTATAAAATAAATACACGTCTTTGATTGTTTGATATCTAGTATCTATACAATACACACATTCAGAAGTGTGTTTATTTATTTTTATGATAAAGCTTGTTTTTACGTTCTTTTCCCTAATTTTCTGAAGTTTTAATTTAAATAACATAATCGTAATGTTTCAAGCTCGAAGCTTCGTACTATAATTTATTACATTATGTGAGAAAGCTTTTAGGACCTTAGGACTAATGCTGCTAATATGCTAAATATAAGAAAAACAACCGACATACAAATTTATTGTGCCCAATTGTGTCCAATGCCCACATCCCGTGAACTCGGACCTCTTGAGAAAGACTTGTAAGTGGACCAATATGGATCATCTTAGTATACTAAGTTAAATAGTTAGTATACTAAGACTGTGCGGCGAAAACTATGTAGTTATTATGTTAATTTAATCTCGCCCGATGATGTCATCATTGCAATATTTATAATCCGGCGAAGCTCTAATAACTCTGCAACGGATATGATGATATTATTAGAGTATGTAATAATGTAGTAATACAGTTACATAACAAACGTGCACAGTGTGTATCTGTTTGTAACAAATCATGTGGAATTTTACACCGATTATAGATACGTCGGTCAAATAAATAACGCTGCGTTCGTTACGTAACACTGCGCTTGCGTTCTTTAAACAATTTTCGTAAGCTCTTTCGTCTGACCGCCGAGGGCTTACTCTGGTTTTATGATAGTAATTATAATTCGAATGGTAGATTTAGTTTTGTTTTGTAATAGCACGAGTTTAAAAATTATAATTTTTGTTTTACGGCTAATCGTTTACATTAGTTAATAATTGAACAAGAAGCGATTTAATATTAAAAAGCCGTCATATATGTCTGTATATGTATATATATGTCATGTCAGTATCTTGTGTTGGTTGTAAGTGCGACTGCCGGTCGGGAGGTCCTGCTCTGAAATCCCGGGTAGTATTTTTCTAATTTAGATTTTCTAGTAGTGGCTCTGAATCTGGATATACGAGTACATATGCAACATCCTCACCCTCTATGCTACGATGGGACGTGAACGTAATTGGTGAACCTTGGGCGTGTACTACACTCCTCAGCCTATTCCTATTTCATCAGAGATTTCAGGCGTGTTGTTTCGTTAATTATTTCAAAGTTTTTGTTGAGTTTACTCTTATGCAAAAGATCCTTATGTTTAATTACAAGTATTACACAAGATATCAATGCTCGTCAAAAACGCTTCGTCACTATTTACGAGTACGGTGAACTTATCCTGCATGTAGTTAATCAATTTATAATGTTTTGGGACAGTGGCTACAATTTTTCTCTTATTTTGTAGCATTTTAGGCCCGGACTCGGTAGTTGGTCGGACCTTCTAAAACACGAAAACGAACAATTTAAAAATTCAAGCTGTAGGGACCTGAGATTATGTACGGAGGTACGAACGAATGCAGGGGAATAAAAAAGGAAATGGAAAATATGCAGACATCGCTCTGTGAAAGTGCACTGAACCCTACAGTAATTGAAGGTAATGAGGCAAGCAATGCGCAATCTTTTAACGGGGTAGTCTGGCTGAACATCAACTTGCATAAGCCCAGTAAATACAGTAAGGAATACGATGAAAAAATGTACTTTTAAAGCTATACTTAGTTATTTAATAATAAATATAATTAATCCTTTTCGGGGATTACAGGCGTGATGTTACCTTCACTTAATTACTTATCACTTTTTCGTTAATTTTTGTGCAAAATGTGCTCTATTTTTGACAACCGTAATTGGTTAAATATGAAGTACCCTCATAAAATGTTTCAATAAAATTTTGGTCGATAAAAGTAATGTCGTTATAATATAATTTGCCAATTTATACATGATTAAATTAACATTAATGTTAAAACCGTTAAAATTATACATCAACGCGAATTTTCCTAATTATAATAGCTTACTGGCAAACCAACCTAATTGGCGGGTTATTTAATACACTAGTTAATGCAATTGGAGAAGAAAAAATAAATGCACAAATGAAATTCTGCAACGATAATAAAATTGTACAATAAATATGTTTTTGTGTATTCGATTAGTAAAACAAAATCGGTTTGAAATAAATGACTACTTCGGTTTTTTAATAGCACAATTGTATCTACTATTAAATTTACAGTATCTACGCAATGATATTTATAATTAAAGTTTGACAAATGGTATGTAAATGAGAACTATTCATAAAGTGACAGAGACAGTTTGTAAAGCTGCTGAGAAGCTTGTAAGATGTCGAATACCCGAGTGAACGTTGTGGTGACCAGGTGAACGTTGAGTGCGGAACGAGGACCGGTCATGCGATAAAATGTAACGCGAGCAGGGCGCAGGCTCAACATCACCTACTTTAGTTACATACTTTTAAGTCTCAAGTTGAGAAAATAACTTATATAATAAAATGTGATAGCGTTGATGTAGGCGCAATTGCATATGCATAGAATCGCAATGCATGGTTATAACGGATACAATACAATTGAGCCGCAAAGCGTAAGAGGATATACATATAGCTCTGCATACATTATATTATATGACCGTTTGAAATCATATGTAATGAACTGCTCGTTGATGAAAGGTTTGTGGAAACGTGGGCATCGTTATCGTGTTACAAGTTTCGTAAGTGACGGAATATAAAATGTTACTAGGTGAAGTACGTAGGTAAAGGGCACAAAGACACAAAAAGTGTTCCGAGGGGACGCGACGTGATTGTTCAGTGGCGCACTTACACAATTGCGATAGTTATGCGTAAACAAGTACAGTGAAGATATATACATAATCCGTACACAGATTGTTATAGTCTACTTGTATGACAACAACCGGACCATGTTATTTGTCATTTTCTCTAATGTAAGAAAGTCGTGAGAATTACTGAACCGAGAAACTTCGCAAATCTCATTTATAAAACCGTTAGATTCAATGTTCAAATAAAATTATATTGTTACCTCTTAGTTTAGCGTAATGTACTCTTCAAAATATACGTGTGTAGTTTGTGTCCAACACACTACCTAACAATATGACATTTTTAATATTTCGGCGTACACTTATATTTACAGGAAAAGAGTATTTTTTACATCCGATTATTATTTACAGGGTAGGTTCATATACAAAAGTAACAGGAAAAAGTTGCAAGTTTAAACACTTGTTTTTAAATAAAGAGCACAGCTTACAACTCTACCCTATCGCACGCTTTGACTCTTGCACTGTAACGGCTGAGCTGTAAAATGTACGAGAGCGGATTTTCGAACGTCGTCGACTTACCCCACCTGCGCCAGCCCCACCAGCAGCGGAAGGTACCTTTCTACTAACAGATCTACTGATACATATATTGCTTTAACATAGTCGGGTTAAACAGGCTAGTAGGGATGAACTAAGGGGCAGCATTACGCAATGTTTGGACTCACGGCCGGCGTATATAAGCTTGAGGAAGGTCCAGACAAAGCAGAAAGCCACCAAGTGTCCACAGGCCTAGTGTCTCAAAGAATCAGTCCAGCAATTCAAAGCAACATGTACGCGAAACTCGCTGTAAGTGTTTGGACAGTGAACCGCATCGATACCTGCTATTTGTGTCTAACATGAATGACACAACAACAAATTAAAATTAAAAATAATCTTATTTTTACAATGTTATTATTATTCCGTTCGTTGTGGTCATTAAACGGTACATTTAATAATATACGTAACAAATTAAATGATACGCTGAAAATCAAATGTGTGCGGGTTGTCAGATTGGCAAAAACGTTCCCAGTAGTTAAGCTCGTCACGGAGCGGGAAAAATGAACCTTGTGACTTTTACAATTCTAAAAAATTAATTAATATTACTGTCTCCTTACGTAGCTTATTATACAGGTCGTGTAATTGCATTTCAGCTCGTTTCCCTCCTGGTAGCCGTTGTGGTGGCTTCTCCTATTCCCGGCGGATTTGGCGGACAGTAAGTACTAGTTTTTTTTGGACATTCACATTTCATATGTAAATGCCCCCTATTGATAACTATATAAAATATGCCGTTGACTTTACGCAATGAAAAATCTCGGCGTCAAGCAGCCCGAATGCTATATGTAAAAGATGTTTTTTTATTGTTATCTACACAGTCTGCTAACAGTAAGTGAAATGTACACTTTATTTTAGTGGCTGGCCAACACGTTATTTGACATAATCATTGTTATTGTGCCGAGTGCGCACGGTAACTTCTTTATTATTTTTGCTCATCATAATTGCATAATAAAATTATCTGCACCACGTCATAATGTATGGTGTACAATGCGATAACCATTGTTACGTTTAAACATTTTACGTAACATTCAAATATTGTATGTAGGGAACATGTTATTGAAATGTCGCTACTTTTACGAGTACGGTCACCACGCGTACGACGCGGTCACGCTTGGTGACCTGTTAGTTCGTCTTCTGTGAACTTCTCATTGTTTACAAAAGCAACAGTACGAGTGAATCACGATCCACGTGCGTAGTGTATTTCTATCAATTACTTAGCAATCATGACAGAACGTATATCAGTGTAACCGCAAATATTCAAGAGATGCAGTCCGACACCGGCGGTATGCGTTTGACGAACCAGTTTGTAATAAAATTTATTGAACTAGATGTGGTAAATTTATGAGAGGTCGAATAAACATATATATATCTTCCTACTATTCCACTGCATCATAAAAGACGCACAAATATGTATTATTCGACAATAATACAAAAAACGTAAAAATTGTAAAATCACGCCAGTAATCCTCGAAGAGGTAAGCTGAGGAATTTACAACACTCGCACGTAATACATTTCGAGTTAAACTAATTGCAAGGCTCAGTAATAATTTAGTACTCAGAGGTTCTATGTTGACGCATTGATACATTAATCCGAGAAGACCCATTTATTTTATAGTATATTAATAACGATCCTTTATAAAAAAAGTTTAGAGACAGATTATGTATTACTCTCTTGTGTTATCGTTGGGCAAACTTAACGTATTAACTTATTTAAATTTTTTGTATATTACTAATCTTAATTTTAAACGCTAGCTAGCTATTTTATGGCATATTAATAAAACGAGAGGTAACTCTGCCTTATTTACAACAAAGATCACATAATTTCTTACATTAAACATCTAATATTGACAATTTGCATACACATACTCGTAATTATGTGCCGAAGCCGAAGCCTCGCTAATGTCACATCTAGTATGACAGCGCCGAGGCACATTATCCTAGTAGTGAAAGGCCGTGCTTTCGATAGCTTTATTTATTAATGCTAGCCGGCTTCTACCCGACATCTTGCGCAACTACGAGTATCAGCGCGTCAGTGTTGGGAATACAGATTGAAAAAACTTTGACGTGGATATTCCAAGCACGGATATGCGCGTATAGGGAAATACTTTCGTGGTCAGTCGCGTATTGAAATCAGTCTGCGAACTTACTGCATTACTATTTTAACATCGTTCTAACGATTACTTAATATTGTGCGTATTGACTATTGTTAAAATGTTCATGCCTACCTCTTCGGGGATTACAGGCGTGAAGTTACTTTTTTTTTAAAATGTTCATATCAAAATGGCCGGTGCATCTATACAGAA
This sequence comes from Jemadia pseudognetus, assembly GCA_018244755.1. NCBI lineage: Eukaryota > Metazoa > Arthropoda > Insecta > Lepidoptera > Hesperiidae > Jemadia > Jemadia pseudognetus. Next base: position 5,134 of record DWTO01000802.1, on the reverse strand, counting down.
GCACAGGGATCTGTACAGTAACACTAACACTTGTATATGTTTTAGAATTACTAGTATTATATTAGCTTTGGTGAGGATTATGTTTGCTAACAAGTATGATACTGAATATTTGAGGTTGGTAATCATTATTCATTATTACAATCGTCGCTTTATTACCGTCATCCTCGTCGTCATCATTAAATGTTCTCAGTCCACTGCTGCACATAAACCCCCCTAATGAGCAAACGAAGCATCGGCCTCTGTCCCGTTAATTATGGTTGTGCAGTTAATATATACGCAATACATTCGTGCTTCTTTGTATGTATTAAGATCGATTATTCGATTGAGAATCTTCTCATTTTTAAATCGGTTAACGACTATTTCTCAATAAATAATCAAACCAGCTGAGCATTTCCGCAATCGGCTAAATTAGTGAGATTGTTTTAAGCGGTAATAACGACTAATAACTATGCAACTTGAGGTCAAATTACAGTAATTTGACGGTGTATATTAGACATTGAGACCATCTTATTTATCAATGTTAATAAGAAAGGTTTGAAGTTGAAAGTGTTCCAATTTTTGTTTTGTTCTACGTAATCACTTGCCCTCGTTCGTTCTCTGATATAGTTTCGGTAGGCCGGTTTCGGGTAACATTGCAACGTTAACGAAAGTGGACGGCATCTTTCATCACATACGTGCAATAATTGTTCGTAACCTGTTCCGCGCTGGAATAAGGAAGCGCCTGCATGTTACGATTTGATCGGTTAACTTGAAAAATCTCTGAGTTCACACAGTTTCGGTTAGGTTTTATTACTTACTGTTTATTACACCGAACACATAATAATTGTTGCAATATTCAAACTGGAAAAACTACTTGTTCGATGAGGCATATTAAAGTTCCTAAATATAAGTTTCTGTAACTGAAATAACTGTATTTGTGCTAAGTTTATAGTTCCTTCGTAAGCTATTTCAAAATACGCCATGGGGTTTCTGCTTATCGAAATGCACTTGATAAATGCCAAGTTACTGCATTGAACGGCACGTCAGCTGTTCGGTAACTAACTTATGTAATACCTGCTAGTTCTGAGATGTCGAATATAACTTTAGTTGTAGTTATATCGAGTACTACGTATGTGTAATACCAAATGTCAGTAGTTAGTGAAATGCGTATGATTTTTTAATCACCCTGATTACATATTATAATTACATAATAACTCATTTAAATTGAATATTGAACACTAATCTTAATTCGGTAAACTATTTGCTACATAGTTATGTTTATGGGATATTGTATTTCATTCCCTAGAATCAGATCAAATTTTACTGAGTCCTAACTCAGTAAAATTTGATCTCGTAGGTATTAGTAGACATGGAAGGAGTGTGGGAAAGATCATGCGCATCGCTTTTAGTGCGAAAAGGCAACATTGAGTAACAAATGTCGCAAACTGGCAATTCTTGCTCATTACACAATAACAATGGTATCGTTAGAGGAATAGCGTATAAATTGCATATCAGCTTTCACTGGAAATGTAACTTATGCCCGTCAAGAGAATGCGAAACACATTGTATGCGTTATCTTATTATATGACCGCCCAAGAGGGCGGTCATAGAAGATAATGCAACAGTGTAATGAGCGTTTCTTTTACATGACCAGCGTTTTAAAGATGATATGCATTTGCGTGTTTGTGATATGTTTTATACACAATCTTGTCAGTGTACATAGAATGGGTAGTCCAATTACAATGGACACACGTCGTTTCTTTGTATTTTAAACTCAGAGTTATTGTTTGTATTATATTAATTCTTATATTTACAATGTATTTTATATGTAGTTATTGTTTTAGTTTCATAAACATACACTATGTTTAAGAAATTAAAACAATAACTACATTAAAAACAATTATTTAACTAAAAAGAAAGATTCATGAGACAAAAACTTTACTATTATATTTTAATATTTAGTAATGCTTCCTCTCGTTGATTGAAACTCTCATCAGAGAATTTAATCATAGCCCAGAAGTCAAAGAAAATGCAAAAGTCTGCATAGAAACTATACCTCCAGGAGTAGCATCTCTGATTGTTGCAAAACGTGGCATTATTCAATATTAAAATATTGCAGTAGAGTACTTGTGTCATTAACATTTTTTTTTAAGTCATATATTTTTTTAATCTGGTAATTGTTTTAGTTTCTTAAACATACACTGTTTCATTTTAAAATACATTATAAATTTAAGAATACATATAATGAATGAATGATGAATGTGGAGGAGGCGCGGCAGGTCTGTAAGGATAGAGTTATTTGGCACTCGGTGCTCTCTGCCTACCTCGTAAGGCATTTGGCGTAAAGATATGTATGTAAATATAATACAAAAAATTACTCGCAGTTCAAGATACATAAAAATGTGTGTGTGCCTTATAATTTGGACACCCACTGTACATACGAAGCTAAAAACTTATATGTAAACTACGAGTATGCCGTGACATGAGTTATGAGAGCTACTCGTATGTTAGTTATCGTACTTTGTGTCTAGGCTACTTGAGTCATACTATTAATTAGTAATAAAGTTACGCTTTTTAGACTATAAAAGTATATAACCTAGTACCTGGTTATATACTTTTGTGGACTTAACATCCATCTGTTAGATATCTTAACATCCGAGCATTAACTACGTACTTTGATGTAATAATAATTTTAATGCTAGTACAAATTTTAATATGAAACTTTGCATCTCTTTTTAGCAGCAAGCACGTAACCATCCACGTCCCCTACAAGGTGCACACAATCCACCACCACCACGTGTCCAAGGTGCACGTACCGGTGCACGTGCCCGTGGTGAAGGAGGTGCCTGTCATCAAGGAGGTGCCTGTGTACAAGCACGTGCCCGTGCCTGTTATCAAGCACGTGCCTGTGCCCATTATAAAGAAGGTGGAAATAGAGAAGAAGGTGTTCGTACCCGTGCACGAACATCACGAGGAGTCCCACGGCTGGGAGAGCGAGTCGCTGTCGCATGGCTGGCACTGATTTGTGTAACATTTAGTTTTAGTTTAAGGTAATGTTGCAGGTCAAATATCTAGTTATAGCGTTAAAAACATTCCAAATAATTATGTATCTAAATGCTTCACTATTAATACAGTAAATTACATAGTATTAATACACTACTTTATATGCAATCTAGATATATATAAAAGGATTTTCATATACGTACGGAAACCATAACGTATAATCCTTTACAAATTTTCAACTATTTTGCTTCCGCTATTGTTCATTTATTCTACAATACAAAATATTTCATTCCTGGAACACTAAGCTGATATAACTCGGTTCATGCAATGAAACCACCTACAATCCTGTTTGTTATCAGGGTAACATCACAGATGTTATATACATTGTGTTTTGCAGTTTCAAATGTTTCGTAATTCGCCAATTTCGTTGTTAAAATCGCACACGGCCGATTATTTGATATTGCTGTTATGAAATATTTTACACTGATAATATTTTGATAATACCGTTTATAATTTCTACCTGTTTAGAATGTCTTATAGCGATATTATTAAAAATGTTAATTTCTCAATTGTTTGTTGCAGAATCGTTTAAGTACAAATCTATGATAGTTTTCATTCCTGAAGATCCAGAAGTCTGTTTGTGCACCTGTGCTACTTTGACCAGTGTTGTATATAAATGTATAGTATTCATATCATCACGTCGTATGTAAGAACCAAAGACAGAAATACAATAAAAAAGATTTCTAATTATTTATTCTTTCATTGTTACTATTCTCATATATACTCATTAGTCAAATATTTAGTGAAGGGAATAAATTGACTCATTGCCATTTAATGCCGCTAAATTCAATACATAAATTGAAACAAAAATGGAACAGTAAATGTACACAAATCTTTATTAAGCACTTAATTAAAATCATTCCCATTAAACACAAAATATATCTAAGGCTAAATATACGTAATTCAAAATTTAACTCAACCACGAGCGAGTTCCCGTATGAAATAACACATGAGTTCGTACGTAGTAAACGTTACTACGCTGTACACTTGAGTCTTGTATATCGTGACCTCCCATCCTCTGAACAGTCCCCAGAACCCTTCGGTCCTTAGGGTTTTGGTGAGACATTCTACTAAGTGAGTGCACTTCACCAGATTCTGCGATGTGCTCGGAACTTTGAATTTGTCGTCGGTTTTGTGTGTCTGAAATTGGATAATGAACAATACTAAGTGCATCCAAAGTTGCAAAGTTTGTAATTGACAATTTATAAAAGCGGCGTGCAAGTGTGAAGAGAGAATGAATGTCGAAGAATCTAGCCAGGCATATAAGGACACATACCTATTTTTGGTACTCGGCGCTCTCCGCTTACCCCTTAAGGAACTTGGCGTGATAATATAAAATATTAATTATGTAAAAGGAGTGATGTAAAAAGGCAACTACAAATTGCTAGTAATATAGAACTGAAGAAATTTTTTCCCACGTTTACTTTAATTTGTTTTAGTCTTGGAAATAGAATGACTCTGAGAAATTTAAAAATAAAAAGCTTTTAGTGAGATGACAAGCTTAGACGTCTGATCGTTTACTCGCGAAACTAAATTTATTTATAAAAACAATTATAAAACCTTTCAACAGGAGGCTATAACAACTTTATTGCTTTTATCATCAGCTGTCGTTGCCCAGGGCGATGTTCATTTAAACCATGCTTTTGCTTACCTCCTATGGAATTTGATAGTAAAATAAAACAAAAATGCTTAAGGGAGTTTTATCTAAAAGCTTCATGTCGAACGTGCAGCTCATGCTCTACATAGGCATGAAGGTTTCTATACCTGATTATAATATTGATGGAGATAAGACAGTTTAATTAAGTTATGATGCCTGGAGATAAAACAGTTTAAATAAGCATAAAAACCATGCAACACATGTCTGATGGAGCGGCTTTTTCTTTTCTTTCCTATTTACGAGACACCTAGACATACTCGTAGACGTAGTGATTAAGTTTTGTGTAGATTTTAAAAAATGCAGCGCATACTATCTAGGTATATATTTAAATAACTTCAATATTATACATCTTCACACGAAACGTAACTTCACGCCTGTAATCCCCGAAGAGGTAGGCAGATGAATGCAGAACACTCCCACGTTTCACCAGTTACG
>DWTO01000801.1:0-18804 GCA_018244755.1 Jemadia pseudognetus | reverse complement strand
TGTGCTCTGCGATCCCCAACCCGTATGCCTAGCGTGGGGATTATGGGCGTAACCTCTCAAGGGAGGCTTGTGTCCAGCAGCAGACGGCAATATACTGATGATAATGAGTACTTTTTAATTGTAAAACAAAATGGTAGACATGTTATATTATGGTCGAACGTTGGGAAAATAGTCGATATAAAAAATAATTTGGGAAATTGAACCTTGACTCACCCGTCAGTAGGTAATACAACACGCCTTAGCTCTTATTTAAGGTATTGCAGAGAACTAAACATAATATTTTAGTCTTGAACGATAACATAATGATCTCGGAAAATCAATCAATAATAAATAACAAGACTCTTTCATTACATGTAAGGCAAGTTCGTATGATATCAAACATATTAATCTAACCTAACCTATAACTACAGCAGCCTTAAGTTAACTAAGCACAGCATCGGTTCGTACTATAGTTAAAATGTCCTCGTTAATATTATAAATGTAACATCAAGTCTGTAATCCCCGAAGAGGTAGGCAGAGAAGTGTAGTACACTCCCAGGTTGTACCAGTTAAGTCCCACTATGTATTAAGTGGTGAGCCTATTGTCATACACCGGATATATATCCACACTCCGAGCCACTACTACAAAATCTAGGTTAGAAAAATCCAGTAGTGCACGACCCACGACCAATGTGAACCCGGGACCTCCCGATCATTAGTCGCGCCTACAACTAACACGACCAACGAGGCAGACGTTACAGTAGTATAACTATTAAATTAAATAAATTATTTCTATTTCTAAGTATTTCTATTAAATAACAGGTTTGCGAGCACCATTACAAGCAAATTTCTTACTGACTACCAACTGCCCTAAATACTTGGATCCTTATCCGCTCTGTCAGCGAAGTAATATAAGAGCTCCTACCCGGACTAAGTCGGCTTAGGGCCGCTAAGGAAATACTTGGCTTACATAATGACGTTATGTTCAATATAAAAATGTATTACCCTGATTTCATACAGCCTCTTTAATAACCGTTTCAAACATACTTATAGGTACCATACTCTTTATTGTTCACAATTAATTAGCTTCTTGTATTTTCGACACAATATGTATGTGTTAGTGATACGATACAAATTATAATTTCCGCATTATTATATAATATTTAAGTAGAAAATAAAAAGCTCTGTATCCCCCGAGTGATAAATGTAGAAACAGCACGTCAAGTCTATAAGCACTTAACTTTAAACAGGCTTAGAAATAAAAATTCAAATACTGTGTTGACCAAGAAGTCCGAGAATCTTCGTGAAATAAGGTATTCCTTTTATGAGACACTGGGGAACGATCTTAATGTGGGATTGTTCATAAGGCACGAATGATTTCGGGAGGTTAAGCTTACAATCTGATAGAAATCTCACACCAGTAATGAACAGTACAATCAACAGTAGACTAAGACCTACAAAAATTAGATCACAAAACTTATCGCAAAATAGGTTGGTATTATACGTCAAATTGTTTAACAAACAACTTACATATGACATGAGTGGTGAAACTTGGAAGTATACTACACACCTCTGCCTATCCGTTCAGTGAAATACAGGCGTGACGGTACTACCTGATTTGGATGATTGTTATCATCGCTTACGTGCATTTGAAGTATCAGATACATCGCCAGCACATTACCAGCCATGTATTGTACCTGACATTTGTCAAGATCATAGCGTTGCTGTCGACGGTCTGTTTGTTCGATGTTAAACAGAATCTCACTAAACAACGCACATATTAATGAATGTGTGAACGTTTTTTGTACGGTTCCGTTGCGTTTCCGCACCGCCTCGTCCCATTGAAGCGTGACTTGTCCCGTTTGTCATTTTTCATTTTATCATCGAGTCGGATTGTATTGTGTGACGCGGGTTGATCAGTTGTTAGCAATGCTATTGATAATACCTACACAATGTCGTTATAAACACCACATTATTTATTTGGTATTACTTTATATGTAGTATTTAATTATTTTTGAGTTTTGAGTGACGTGTTTGAGTAGCCTAACGCGGTATGTTATTAGCAATATTTGTGTCTTATGATTCGTGCTGTACTGTACGCCTTTTGAATCCAGCTGCATTCACCTGTTTCCTAAAGGTAAAGACCACTTAGTAGTAGCGTGACCTATTATTATTTTTCCGAGACGTGACCGTCATATAGTCATGCAGCCAGATAAATATGACGCACTTAGTATCGACCACACACCAGCTTCATACATATGTATAACAACACGCATGGGAATTTTTCTCCCGCTATAAATATTAATTCGCCATTGAATGCGAGTTTCCTATGGCAAAGAATGAAACTATGCATAACGGGGCTGCAATAGGTTTCTACGAGCGTAGAAAGTGTGAAAGTAGAAATATGTATATTGTTTTATTATTGCAAGATATTCCTCACTTTTACTTACGACCCACGGCGATGGACGAAGCGATGAAATAAGATTGGGCGAACTAACGACATATACATAAGTATGCAGTTTCCGTACATACTATGTGTAGTTTTCTTTAATAATCTCAAGTTTTATTCAATACAGTGGAAGTATGGTAGTTTGAAAATGTTGTTGTTAATAATCAAATTGTTAATAAAAGATATAACAAGGGAAAAAGTCCATCCATGGCCATTTGATTCTAAACTAGGCAGAGGCCGCGCTATGATAAATAGTTAATAAACATAAATACATAAATTCTGAAAAACATTCTTATATATACGTTTATATATATTTATACCCGGGCATAGAAAAAATACTGGTGTTGATCGATCATATAAACATGGGCCCTGAATCGAACCAGCAATCAGACAGTCTAAACACGTGACCAACAAGCCAGTTAAAAATATTAAAAAATAAAATAATATTTGTTAACAAATCAGTGTTTGTTTCATGATTCGTATTACTTTTACAACAAAGTTACTTATTATGTAGTTACAAACTGTCTCGTTAGTCGCGATGTTGCAAATGCAGCTGCCGATCCAGAGGTCCCGGCTTCAAGTACCGGGTCGAAGACTATTTGACTTTTCTAACTTAGATTTTCTAGTAATTTTTAGCAGTGGTCGGAGTCTGAACTTATACGCGGTGTATGATAATCGGCTTACCATTTGTTCCATAGTAGAACATAAATGTAACTGGTGGAATGTGGGAGTGTGCTGCACTCGTCTGCTTACCTCTGCGGCGATTACAGGCGTGATGTTACGTTTACTTATTAGTTTAGTTATTCATCGCCAGTAGAACAAGTACCTCATTGTTGATGATGTGTCCACGCGTGATGCGAGGTCGTAAAACATAAAACTTGCAAGCATGAGTGCGTTGCATATGCATCTTTTGGAGAAATTTCCTGTATTGTATAACGTTATGTTCACACTTTATGCGAATTAATCGCTTTTACATCAAAATCATTTACATTAGAATCAACTTGTCAATGCTCCTTTGGAACTGGAATGAATGTCGGAAATTACATTATAGCGCACTTACTAATGAGAATCCAGAACTTGATAATGAGAATTCAGAGCCTTATAACGTTAATGCGATAAACCACTTAAAAGAATAATGCTTAGACGGTAGAAAAATAGCCTGATCTAGGTTACTAAAAGTAACGAAATTTAATGTAAAGTCACTTAACATCACACCTTTAATCCCTGAAGAGGTAGGATATTCATCTATTAAGAGGAATATAGTTTACTCCCACGTTTCACCAGTTATGTTTACGTCCCACTATGGAATAGGTGGTGAGTCTAACGCCATACACCACAGACTCGGAGCCACTAGTAGAAAATCTAATTGCTCAACCCAGGGTTTGAACCCCGGACCTCTCGATCAGCTGTCGCCCTTGCAACCAACAGGACCAAAACCGGTAGTCGACAAAATGTAACGGACCTAGATTTAATTTTGCCCCCACATAATTTAAAGGAATGTAAATAAATATAGTGTGAAGCAATGATATGGCCTTAATTGTTTAACGTTATAACAAGTTCACTAAGTTTCCAACCTTCGGATGAAATCTTCCAAGCTTCGGATGAAATACACAGTTGGAACAAGATGCTATGAAAATTCGAAATTTTGTCACAAGATGAGGTAATCGTTTTATTAATTTTGTCCACATAGATACACAAACAGAGGAAAGGCGAGGGGATACGTTTCAAATCTATTTTCATTAACGTGTTGAATCATTAACTTTGTTGGCCGTCGACCAACTAAAAGTTGCCAATACAGACTCACATTTGCCACAACTTCGTATCATCACACACAGAGTAGCTAGATAACAATAAGCGCATTGTGTTAGCAGTAATAATTAAATTAACCAAATATCTCATCTCATATCCATGGACAGAATTGAACGAGCGTTGAATTCGTGGACGAATTCAATGGAGCCCAATTACCGGCACACCCAGAGGCGCGTCGCGTGGGAAGCGACAGGCATTCTGCCTTAACGTATTAACATACCAAGCCGCCGCGGTGTAACGCCTGCTCTGTCGATTACTCGCTCGATCTATTGCTTACTGCGATTCGACAGTCATGTACTGACTGATGAACATGGTTTATGCCCATTTTTTTACTGTAACTCTTTATTGTCACACGTTTATAACAAAAGCTGTAAGAACGAACTTAACATAAAACTCTATGTCAAGACGGCATAAGTTGACTACAATGTCGTCACCTGCTGCTAAGCAGCATAATTTCCCGTAACAGCCTTTCTTATATTTTTGTTACATACATACAGTAATATATTTCCTAAATTTAAAAACAAAAAATCTCAAACCATGATGTTATTGAGGCTCATGGAGTGGGATCTGAAATTAGCGTAGACAAAACACCCTACCAGCTAGTCTATTAAATTGCTAAAATATTAATTTCATACATACACTTATAGGGCTTGATACTCTATTAATTCACATCGAAATAAAAGAACAGATTCAAAACTTTTACTAATAAATAAATACGTGAGGTGTCCAAGGGTTTTATCATTATTTCAATTAATTAAAAATTGTGTACAATGTAATACTACTAATTACAATCGAAAAATAGTTTTAAACGGATACATTCATTGAGACGAATTCGTTCGAATCGAATGATTCTAGAGTCACGTTTATCGAAACGTTGTATTACTAATTGGCACATTGCGAGTTTCCGATTGACAATTTGGGAATTTTATCCTTTGGCTCCGTTTAACTTCTCCGCACTGTTATTTACAATACTAATAGCTAAAACACCCATGGAGTATGCAAGTGATATAGCTTACGCATGTACGATGCATATATACGTATGTTTATAAAAACGAATACTTATATAAGTAATTTTAATTCGTAAAGTAAGCACGTCTCGTAATGTAGAGAATTACATGTATCAAAATGTCGTTTGGATGTAAATTGTCGTGTGGGTACTAGACAGCTTTCACAAATCACACCTTCGGACACGTGACAACTGACAGCTAATAGACGACTTCACACATTCGCATCGCGGATAACATACTATTGGCATACATACTATAGAGAAATTTATTCGAAAGAGAGCACAATAGAAATCACGTCAAAGATATTTCTATTAACAAAGCAACAGCGGAGCAGGCGGCGACAATTACAAGGCGCTGTAGGCGTTCGTGAGCTTCTGCAGCCAACATCGTACAGGACTGCAGTGTTAGGATTATTAGTATTAGCTCAATTAGCTCAACTAGTACAATATTATAATTCAGGGATATAAGTTTAGTTTGTATGTATATGTTCGTATGACTGTTACTTAATATTTGTACTATTCAAAATTGACCGATTAATTACCACACATATAAGAAGACCACCGACGAGGTTTTAGTGAAGGATTGGATCACTATCGGGTGACTTTTGAAGGTTTCCCCACGGTGCAAAATATATGCCACCTGCTTACTAAACAATATCGCTTGTTAGGTCCTATAAACTATAGCATTTTTCATGATGTTCTCATAGGCATCTGATGTTTGCTATCCGCCTGAGTGTTAGACTTTGCCCATAATCTCTTTCTCTCAGATAGGAATCCCGTATCTACCAGTAGAAAGATAAAAAGGTTAATGACAATAATGATACTTTAAGTATAAACCGCTTAACGCTTAGTGCTTTTTATTTATAACAGGGCGGAGTACAATGTGTAATTATCATTATAACCAGTGTTACATAAATTGTAAATTCTGGTTATCATCATCCGTCTAATTCCTTTTAAATACAATAGATGATTTTATCAAACGTCCGGTGGATTGCATCTTCGCGCATGGCTGTAAAAGATAATACGGGAGTTAAAACACAGTTCATTTTTTACAGAGTGACAGCCATCTTATTTTACTGTCTGATAATCTTTGATTCCTACAGTATACGCAATAATATTTAAAAGTAATACATACATATTAAACCATAACAACTTTTTATTTTTTCGTCGATCCTTAATCATCTCTTGATCGTATTCTTGATTATATAAATATATTCATTCTATAACCTATAATTATAAATCATGGTGACAAATTTGATGATTAAAGGTCGTGATGAGTAGGTACGTTTCCAACAAATAAACCACATAAAAAATACTATTGAAACACGAAGGCAGCAAAAACGGAAATGTCACGAAAGAGGTCGAACATACAAAAAATACCACGATGAATACACCGTGGGTATAAATGATGGAAGCAAGTGCAAAAAATTTACTAAATAATATATTCATCATTTTGGAAAACGATTTAGTCGGCAAATATATTCAGGGTTTAAAGCAGTTGATAGTCGTGGCAGGCTTTAAATAGCTAATTCAAGAAACAGATAAGTAAATGTTAATAATTATTTATTAAGCCGTTTATAACCGATCCACCCAACGATTGCACGTGCGCGGAAGACTTAAGACTTGAGCTCAGCTGCGGACAAAACCGCAAACCAGATGTACACGAAACACAGTCTTGCAACACGTCCGTAGATTGAAACCACAGTGTAATAAATTAAAGTATTTCGGGTATAAAATAAACGTAAGAAAAAGCATCCGCGGATTTTTAACCTCATATCTACAGGAATTAATTAAAATTATCATTGTTATCATTACAATTCTTTTTATTGTTCCACTATTGGACATAGTTTTCCTGTCAGAATGAGAATGGTTCAGGCTGTAGTATGCCCCGCTTGCCAAGTATACATTGGCAGACGTTACACGTCTTAAGGAACCGAATGGCGGACACTAAAGTGTACTAAAGGTTTTTCTCAAAATGTTTTATTTCACCGTTACAGTAAGTGATATTTAATCTTAAAATACATGTCTATAAAGAAATAGGTGCCCCACAGATTATGAACATAGGACCTAGAGTACAAAACTAAATTCTAAAACATTACAAAAGAACTGTTTATTAAACCATTGTCTAAACAAAATTCAACATTTGCATTTACATCAACATAATTACAAATTTCAAGTTACAACATACGTGGACTATGTATGTATATTATGTTATCCAATAAAAAAATTCGTGGTCTATTCATAGAGGAACGGAACGTAGTCGTCAGCTGAATTAATTCGACTACTTTCTAAAGTTTCCGCCAGCCAGTTACACAAGGCATTGTTTCCAAATACGCTTGAAAGGAATTTTAATACGCGCTCTTTCACTGTTCAATCTATTCATTGTTGATACGGTGTTGTGTGTGGGAAATAAACTATCTCAGTAGAAAATTGTAATTGTAATAATTGTAAAAACGCTTGTAATATATTTGTAACAACTCTTTTTATGTCCACATCTAGTGGGGATAGGTCAATCGGAATCTGGGAGAAACACATGATTTCGGTACTATAGTAAAAAATTGTAGAAGTTAGTCTATTATTGGAAAATTAGTAAATAGGAGAATATAAGGTAAATTGCAATTAGCCTTACTACTCTTTCCCATTATTAGAGAAAATTCCTATTAAACAATGGAATTTTCAAAAGTTGACGACTATGTTGATAACGATGTTGAGGTTATAAAGGGATAGTTTCAAAAAGCCCTAATTTATTTAATATTGTCGACCGACTAAGACCGTCTATTTACTGGGGTACCTTCAGTAGCAGGGAAGCAGGCTTCAAAAGATTTTCACTAATGATCTATTCATTCTAGACCCGATCTAGGATGAATAGATCGACCCTAGTTAAGCTTTCACAATTCTAAGGATTTGTATGTTGTAAGAGCTGAAGATCGAGCTCAGTGGCGTGCTATTGGAGAGGCCTATGTCCTGCAGTGGACGGAAATAGCCTGATTATGATGATGATGATGATGTATGTTGTAACGCAACAAAACATATTACAGTGGAAATTTCAAAAGCAGAGAATCTTGTGCTTTAGGTATTCGAGTTTACAAATAATAGCGCAGAAATGGCTGTTACCCTGTTTACATAAAACTGGTGTGCACGGCTTTCTACTCTGGATTTCAAAGCATACTCTGAACGTTTCTATAGTCGAATTGAGCAGAAATACGATTTATTGGCCAAATTATGTGCCTTATTAAGAATTAAGCAAGGGGAGACCTCGCTGCAATCGGTAGGAGCTCATGCGGAAGGACCTCGTATAGGTCCGAAACTAGTCGGGCCATCCCGAAAAAATACACGTGAGTCCAGCCGGCTTAATTCTTAGTAATGTGTAACACTCACGAAACATTTAACAATAAATTTTGTGTCTTGTTTTAAATTTAAAACTTTCGACGAGGTTCCACTGAAACCAATAGAATTAGTTGTTTACTAATTGTATTCTTACCGTTCAAATCGATACAGTCAAGAAATTTATTAAACGTAAAAAAACGTAACATCACGCCTGTTATCACTGAAGAGGTAGGCAGAGGAGTGTAGAACACTCCCACAATTCAAGGAATTTATTAAAAGGCAGATATTCGCCCTCATATAAAACCTCATGACTGTCCTGCGATGTTACATGTAGCAGTGACCGCTGAACAATATAAAAACCGTTCTAAATTTCTAAACTAAAGTCAATAACATATGAGCGTATATAAGTAAGATCGTGCGTTGTTTCAAAACGGGCCGCGAGGGTCGGTTACGCGTATCTCGTGACATGAGAAGATCTCCTTTTACCGGCCACCGGACACCACCAGTCGCCCGTATTGCGTTACGCTCGCACGACTCATACCTGATTTTATTCACTGCTTATAGTTCACTTGCCAGATTTTATATCTGCTCGTCCATGTGAATTCGGAATGTCTAATCCCTTAACCGCACGCGCTGAAGTTTCCGAAGAATCAAAACGACTTTCTTTGATTTGGTTTGGTTATGGATAGATTAGGACAGAATCTTTAAGATTTTGGTGGGTTTTTGAAATAAGTATGTAATAAAAAGTTAACAACTTGGTTCGCTGTTAAGAGCAGAATATAAATACAGACTGCTTCGCATAGTTTCACCAATGTTTTTAAATCAAGAATTAGAAGCTATTAGGATTACTAGAATTCAAGTTACAGTTGGTGGTTATCTTATATTAACAATGTGCATTATGTTGCGTACAAAGTTGATGAACATTCTGTTAAATGACAACTCCAACCAGTCGGCTTGTAAACCTACGCGTCTACAATTCAATTTAAATGTCAATTCGCTGCAAAATATCAAAGATTTATCTTCGAACTATAAATTGATAATATGATATATGGATTTTCGTACAATATGACATATGAAGTATGGGTACATACAATATACATGTAAGTTGCAGAAAAATGTGTTACATATTTATTTGTGTGGTATGTTCTGTTAAAAAAGCAGTTAGTGAAAATGACTGCTCAGCCAGGGGTCGTGGGTTCGATTTAGCACTCACAAAAAATACTTTATGATAAGTAGGTACAAACATTTATATTATTCAATCTGAAACTGTCCATATAAGCATGTAGAAAATTATAAATTGATATAATATTATATATACTCTACGCTTGGTTAGGATCAGTCCACCGTGTGTAATATTTACCAACTATTATAAAACCAACAGAAGTTACGGAACCACCGTAAGTAACGAAAACATCGAATAATCTAATTATGTACTTACAAATTAACTTGGTCTTGTATCATGCAATACTTGTTCAGCTGTTCTAAAAGTAAGTGAGTAACCGTTCAAAAATTCGAAGCTAGACGACCGATAAGGCTGTGTTTACCGTATTATCGTGCGCGCTTTAATCTGCTCCAGGAATGTTTGAAATGGCTCGCGTTTGGGCCCACTGTAACCAGCTTTCACCGTTTACGCTTGGGACAGTTGTATCGGTAGAGTTAAATATATACATACTACGTCATACAAATTGTATGACTAATACTCCATCCATTGTATGCGTAAGTAATTATTACTTAATGCGGTTAAGTTTTTCAATGACGTTAGTAACCGATTGTTCTAAGTAGATGTTCATTTGTTTTATAGATGGCCAGATGGTATAATCGGCTCAACAGTAATAGTTTTTTAGTGTATTTATTTCTTCAGTTTACCAATAAGTTTTATGTAGGTAATAAAAATACATATTTAAAAATGTGTGCGACCTCTTGCGGCCCGTTGATTTAGTGGTTAGTAAACCTGACTGTTGCGCCGGAAATCGTAGGTTCGATTCCCACTCAGAACAAATATCTGTGTTATGAGCACAGATTTTTCTTTTGTTTGGGTGTAAAAATATCTATATGTATATATATGTAGTGTATCAGCCGTCTGGTTACCATATCACAAGCTTTTTTGATGCTTACTTTGGGAACAGACGGCTGTGGTAGGAGGTATCATAAAATATTTATTATTATTTTCCCGAGTTAAAGATTTGTTTTTATGTTTTAACTTAAGGGTAACTCTAGATGTAAGTTGCCCGTCAGAGAACAAAGTATAATAAACAACACAACACACTGATATTCCTTTACACTTATCACGCACATTATAAAACACGATCTATTTTTTAATACTATGGATAAATATTACTATAAAACAAATTATTTACTTGTTCATAAATAATTATCTTATGTTGACTGCAAATGGCCATGGAAGATGTCAAATAGTTACTAAACTCCATATAAAATTCTTTGTTAGGAATCTTCCTGCGGTATTTTTACGAGCCTTAATAGCTTTCTTAATAAAGTCTCGCTACGTAGGGCGTGCGAGCATACAGACAAACAAGATCGTACAGAGCGCGTTAGTAACTTACAGGAATACCAGTATAGATGATCAGCGAAAATAAATTACAGAGGCAGGGCCTCATTAATACAACCAGAAGGGACGACATTACAGCCTCCAACTTACTTCCTATCCGATTCAAAAGTAACCAAAACATTAAAAAAATCTGTAATAATCCACTAGCAAGTAAAGTTTAAATCCTTCAACTTATATATCACCATCCATCTTGTAGCATCTTGTACCTACGTAACACAGTATCTAAACTATGCCCCACATTTTGTACATTCGACGTTCAACTCTACACCCATTAGTTTTCTCGTCGTCCCCCGCAAATTACGTCTTTTGAAACAACTAAAAAAACCTTATTGGTTGGGTGAAACCGTCTCTCCCATCTCAAAACATCGTCTACTATTTGTCCTCTTGAAACATTGCAAGCTATACGAAAATATATTTACATAAATTGAGCGGAAAAAAATTGCCACTCCAAACCCTCCGAAAGTTCGAGAAAGGGGTACTTACTAAGTAAAGCCGAAGTTATCCATAAATAAAATATTTATTAAAGAGGTTTAATTTAAAATCCACGTTTTATCTCTTGCTGTAACTGCTTTAGTGGCGGCGGCCAAACAAAGATAGCTTTGAATTGTTCAGCAGAAAATTTATTCTGTACAAATAATACGAAGGAAATACATGTACATGCATAATATTTATTTATGTATTTTACACGTACACAGAGCATTGTTATGTAAGGAACGACCGCAAATTAAATCACCGGAAACATAATTATAAGCAATTCTGTGCAACAAAGTAAATTGGACACAAGATCATTATTTATCCTATTATTTTCAATGATTTGTACAGTACCACAATCTTTAGTATATATCATACTGGGGGAAACCTCAGTATGTGTGACGATTCTTTATTATCTATTTTTATCAATGTTTTAACTGATTATTATTACTGTTTGTTTCTTTTGTAATCCGATCGTAGTGAGATGATATAAGACAATACATGTTCAGGCGCCTGTTTGAACCTTGGTTAGGTCATGTATCATATTATGGTTACTATATTGGTGTATCTCATGCCGTTTTTAAAAGTGATATTACAGCTAAAGAATCTTTCAAATTGCTCATATTCATCGTACGACTGTTCTAAGATGCCTCACCCTTATTTCATATCTACAAGCCTAAATCTACGTACAACTGTTTACAAAAATAACTGTTTAATATATACGGTAAGCAAAGCCTGATTAAAGTCCTTCGGAAGCAACATACAGCTTCCTGGAAACCGTGCTGAGCGTTTCTCACGAATTTTGCGAACAATATAGCCCCAAAACTAAAAATATCGACAAAGAACATTCGGGAATGTTCGAAAAAGCAACAAAAGTGCCGCATACCGGCTTAATCGATGGAGATTCCCCAAAAAATCCAGGTAAAAGTTCTTCCTTGATGACGTAATGGCGGCCGAGGAACACCGCGCGTGTTTTTTTTGTTTAGTTTTTATTTCTCATCCTTAGTTTTTATACTCACGAAGGCCAAAGCTAGCGAGCTCTTCAGCCACGTCTGACTTTTTTGTTCATTAATGTATACTTACTTGCGGTTTAATGCATTTATGAATATTTCATTTAATAATGAACATTTAAAGTACTGTGTTTACAGCAAAGCATTGTGTTTGAAGTAAAGGTGCGAATCTTTTTTTCCCCAGTTCATAATAATTAAAACATTTCAAATACATAGATAACTACGTAATCACAATTAAAAACGACCTCGTTATTGTAATCTGAAATTAGATATTGTCAAATTATAAGATACTTGCTTAATTGATTCGTGAAACGTGGTAGTATACTACACTCCTCTGCCTACCTCCTTAGGGATTAAGGCGCGAACATATATACGAACGGTTTTTTTTACTACCTCGTTAGTTGTATTGGTCACAAGGGCAACTGCCGATCGGGAGTTCCTGGCTTCAATTTCGGAGCCGGGCACTCAGATTTTTTTAATTTAGATTTTCTAGCAGTAGCTCCGAGTCTGGAAAAGATCCCGGTGTATAGGCTCACCACCTATTCCATATTGGAACCTAAACTTAACTGGTGAATCTTGGGAGTATAGGTACTACATTCCTCTGCCTACCTCTTCAGGGATTACATGCGTGATTTTCGTTTTACGTTTTTTTTTAATAATCCTTATTAGTGATCTCACAACCAGTACTACCCTGAACAGGCAGGCATTTTATTAGATATCAGGTACACTTTACCATGTCTACCGGGTGTTACTTAAGAGTATTATTAGTGCAAGGTACCCTCTTTATAGGTCCACACGTATGTACCTATATATAACAAGAACGTAACAATATTCGTCTTCCGCTGTAATCGTTTTAAGTCCAACACTTGTGCACGATTAAAATTCTCAGCCCCTAGCCACGTGTCTCAACGGAAAAGATTTTCGGCGAACGCCTTTGCGATAAGATCACTGTTGTCTATGAAACAATCAAAGATAATATAAAAACAATTGTCTGTGGGAACAACAAAGACATTTGGTGGGCTATATAAATTCTAACGATAATTACTTCCTATTACAAGCAAACAAAACTGTAGCAACTTCAGATCTTATTGTTAGTTTCGGTCGCGATAATAACTAGCCTTGAGTCGAATTAAGGGTACCGTTCAAATATAAAAGAACAAAAACTGACTGGATTCATGAATACAATACAATCTACCCATTACAAAAACAAACGGGTATAACTGCGAATGAAAACAAATACAAAAATACCGCTAGTATAGAATCCTATAAATACGCTGGCAATTTTCAACAGACGAACCTTTGCGTATATCATCGTTTTGGTTAACCAACCCTCGTTGATTTTATCCATTACTCAATATTCCGCCCGTTAGTCAACTTTTAAATTTTTATATGGTATACCCCTACTCACTATGACGAAGTACCTATCGAAAAGCTTCGAATCTTCTACCGCATAGGTAATTAACAGTACCATTATCAGGTCGAACATTCAGGGGTCGCCGTGCGCCCTCGTCCGGGATCGTCTTCATTGAGTAAAATCAGAATCACACATCTCGTGTTGGCTGCCTTATTTACCGCTATGGTCAATGACCGCTTATGCGACAAGCGATATATCATACACATAACTTGCGCAACAAACGTCAATGTAAAACTAACAATAATCAGATGTAATTTAATTATCAATGATGCGGAATAAATAGTGGAACAAACGTGGACGTAACACTGACGTCGTTCTGTTCGTGACGAATTTTACGAAGTTTCGTAAGAATGCGGAAAGAAATAACTGTGACGCTGATGGAATTTTATCTGAAAGTTCATTTTAATAATGCTAAGTTTCACTGGCCAACTTTTGATAGACATTAATGTCAATATTCAAGATCTGTTCAATCTGCTCCAGAGTTGTATTGAATCTTACAGTGCGGTATTGTTGCCTTTCATACATTTGGTCATTTGTTGTGATTTATAGAAAACCATGTACAAACTTGTACAGAAGTTTATATTTCTCAATCATTTTCTTATTATGTCCTATCAATGAACTTAGATGGCGTTGTTTACAATATTCGTATGTCTCCTTTCTTCTCTATGCCCTAAATCGTAAGCTTCGTGTGTGTACCCTCACATAGTTTTAATTTAACCAAATGAATTTGAAAATAATGTCTCATAGCATGACCAAACGGTGTCAATTCCTACTGATAGTACTTTATTTATAATATGTATTAAACATTTCTTTGTACAAACTGTAATATAACACCCAAATTAAAAGAATAAATAGATGTGTAAGAAATTATGTCAAGATTTTTTCAGAGAAATTTATTTAACAAGAGCAATGATCAACGACAAACTTTAAGTGGCAAAAGGTCACCAAAGCCTCAAGTGCCATTAACACTCGAATTCTCAACACCGAAAAGTTTGGTTCCACTCGAAAGCGATAGCTTTACCGTGTAACATGAGCGCCGAAAAAATTTCAAAAATTTTAATACAACTAAAGTGTGTACACTCTAAATTCTTCGTCATGAGTGTGAAGTAACGTATTTTTTTTTAAGTTGTAGATATTTTATATAGTAAGACCGAGTGAACAAGAAGGCATGTTAAATGACGCCTAAGTTCATAAAGATCCATGTGATTATACAAAATCTTTTAATACGTTTACCGCCTATATAGTTCCGGAGTTCCAATTAAAATTATAACATTAAATTCTAGTTTCATAACATTTTGATTTATATATGACGAGGATTTTCTACATAATAATAAACTAATACACATATCGGACTTAAAAATGATCTCAAGATCGTTTCGTAACATTCGTTTTATGATCTCCAAATAACAAGTGACTCCAAGATTACAATAAAATAACTTTTGAAAGTTAAACATGGTCTTGATTTTATATATCTAGATCAACGTCGTGTCTAGTTATGTGGAGTCAACTTGACAAAAAGTTGTTGACGTACTGAATTGAGACAGTTTTTTGCTGCCATTCCCATACTGGTTTGAAACGAGATCACATATGTATAAACGTTGAATTAGAAATTGTTTTTAATTTATACGTTCTGGCCTGCATTTTCATATCTTAACTTTTACAATAGTCTTCTAACTCTCGCTACTCATTGATTAACGCATTGATTCCTCTTCTATAGATAATATTAAGGATGAACACTTTACTTTTGGCTGGGCTTTGAATTTGTATATTTAGGTGCCTCAATCAATGTAGAATTCCTTATTTACGCTCCAAATAAAGAATTTTTGTTTTACCTTTGTCCAAAATATCTGTTGAATCCTTTTAAATCATACTTCCGAAATGTCGTGTCCAAATATCATCAATACATAAAAGCCAATACCAAAAGTTAGACCCCATTCCCAATCGTTCATTATCGTTAATAGATTTAGAAAAAATTTAAGATCCGAAACATTTTCTAAAACATCCATCGGATTACTAATCCAATACAGAAGCCGAATATTAAAGCGATATCGCGGGAAAAACGAACAACCACGGAATATTGAGCGGTGCCATTGTTTTAACATGCACCGTACGAACAAGTCTAACCGACGTGCATTACACAAGCAAAACTGTACTTTATCGAATTATAAATAAATTTCAATTTAGAACGATTTGGAACATAAATTGATGTTGTTAAATCGAACAAGGACGAGTCTCCGAGAAACAGTCGGAAGGTGGGATACGTAGTCAGCTCGGATACAAATTTCCTTTGTGGGACGATTGTTATGGATGCCCTTTAGCGAGAAATACTTATACGCCGGAAATTATTGTGAGTACGTGACGAGACGGAATTGGGAATAAAATTCTGCTCTAAAATAGACTTTGGTGTGTTATATACGAAATGAATCCTGTTTGTCAGAAAGGAGAAAAGTTTGGCATAGACTTAACTCCAACATTATTTGAGCTAATGTAAAATTTAAGTTATGACCATAGTTATCTTTCATAAATTTTCACATAACAAACTTATTTATATTTTTATAAATAACATACCATCTGGACTAACACTAACAGTCAACTTCCTTCTGTCCTTCTTGCTTCCTCTTCTACTTACCCCTTCCGCACAACATAGACGTGGTGTTATATTATACTTAGTATAATTAAACAAAGGAAATTATCAATTATTATTCAAGGTATAATTATAAAACGAAGGGATAAAGCATAATTTTACAGCCATTTCCGTTATTCATTATATAAGTAAAATAGTTGATTCTGATAGAGATCATATTTATACAAACTGGGAGTTGAGCAACTCGGTTATATACTTCTATACTACAGAGTCTACTACAGAGACTTTCAAATGACGGCCTAGGCTATGTGATACGACATAGTGCCAAGTTTATCGCGGATTAAAAGAAACTATTTCTTGCCTTGAGGAAATCAGACCAATGCAGAAACCGGTAAACATTCTAAGTAAATAAAAATTGAGTTATGATTGTGTGCATGAATTACTTTGCTTAATTTTCTGATTAAGGTACCAAAAACGTTAGGATGCAATGACCGGCTTATGGCACAACGTATAAACCTCAAAATAATGAGGCGAGTCCACGCCACGGCGACAATTTACGGTTTAATAGCCGTAAGGTCAACGGGATAAAAATAAAATCATGTAGTAGTGGCTCGGAGACTGGAAATGTGTCTGGTGTATGGCCTCATCACCTGTTCCATAGTAGGACGTAAACGTGACTTGTGAAACGTGCAAGTGTTCTACATTCCTATGTAAGCATCTACACGTCTGTAATCCCCCAAGAGGTAAGTCTTGGGGGATTTTAGGCGTGATGTTACGTTTGTTACGTTAAAAATTTTGTTCCAATATTAAACAAGAAAAACTCATCGAGTATAATAAAAAAGCTAGAAGGAATATTGATACAATTCCAAAATAGATATTAAGACTTGAAATATTTTAAATCGTCTCGTGATTCTTATTCTGAATTCATTTGAAATTAAGATAATTCATAATTTCCATTTCCAATATAATTATAACCCAAAAAGCATTTGGAGCATTAGAATTACTAGAGATCCAAAAGGATCAAATTCTACAATTAAAATATAAGTATCTATATAAGATCTCGGTTACTGAATTTTGGAAATATCTACAGAATCGAAGTATCCTGAATTATAAAGGCTGCTTGTCGAATAATTTCAATATTCGGAATAACGTACGTACGAGAATATGAATCATTAAGTTTCATTTTAAAAATCGTGAAATCCAAATACCGATCAGTATTAACTAACCAGCGTCTTAAAGAATTACTGAGCAGTGCTGATACCAATTATTCACCAAATTTTAAAGTATTATCAAGATAAGTAAAATAAATGTGCCTAATTTTTAATATTTAAATTTAATACACATGTTTTGTACTTTTATTTATAAGTTCAATAAATATAATTTTCGGAACATCTTTTTTTAAATATCTTTTTTGCATACTTTTTAAATGGGAATTTTATAGCGGCAGGCGAAAAATTTATAACTTTGAAAAATGGCCCGGATTATCAACCATACAACTGAATGTCCGAGTATACACAAGGAATACCTACGTAATAACTGAAACAGTGATAATAGGTACGGTATTTTAAATAAAACTAATAATTACTCATGATTTTATTAGAATGACAATTTTAAAAGACCAATTTAATTATTTCGTGAATTGTAACTACTCGTATTCCTTTCTGGTTCTGGTTCTAGGTCTAAATAAGCGTAAATGTCTCCTTTTTAGACCAGCCATATAGTGGGAAACCCCATTCATATAGTGGGAAAAAATCGACCATTCTTGAGTTCTCCGGTTCAAAGGAATGAGAGTCATAGTGTTCCTGGACGATTTTCTATTAGCCAACTAATCGAAGCCCCTTCTACGTGCGCAATTGCAAGAAGCTATAAATACCCTCGAATCAGGGTGGACGATAAGAAATCAGTAACCGAACCAACGCAGGAGTTGGGGTACTTGACAATAATTTGAAACACACTTCAAAATTTCAAATCCCTTGCACCAAAGAAAGCGTACGGAACATCGATGCTCCTTCAGAAAATAATCTTCAAAGGAAAGATAACAGTCAAGGAAGCTCACGTAATTCTAGGCATTCTCAACTTTGCCAATTTCGCTATTCCAAGGAGAATGTTGCACTGCCGTCAACTCCAATTGTACTCCAAGACCCTGACCGATCTGAAGTGGTGGCTCGATACGCTCAAAATGTCTCGTA